>CM060085.1:19624845-19754845 GCA_030533445.1 Cyprinodon diabolis
CCCTTCCAGCAGTGACCGTAATTTCCTGCCGCTTTGCACTATGGACCAGAAAGCGTTCTGTGTCATGAAATAATCTACATGCTCATGGTTCCTGCCAAGGAAAGTCTAAATAAAATCGCAACTTTAGTATTAATATCTGACTGAAGAATGTTTTTCTACACGTGATCAAACTAGGCCCATATATGAGAAAAAGCATTACATTCAATTCTTAGGTTGTGAATAAAAAAAGTTATATGAAATAGTTTGAAGTAAAAAGCTTGAAGCCTCCACTCCGGACTCTCTGCTGCCCCCTGCAGGTCATCTGTTAACATTTTCATCCGATCTCCTGTCCCTGCTGGGGTAAATCCTAGTGCATAATGCTACTGGATCCGGGGTTTGCCGCGTTCATGCCACCTGTACAAACCGCTCAGCGTTTTTGGGAAAAATTTGGGCTTTGTTCTCATCTGTGGCGCCCTCTGCTGGTAGCTTGTTGAGCTGAATTTAGTTCTTCTGGATCACCATGAAACTAAGGGTTCAGATTTCAAACTTTAGTATATTAGACTGATACAGAAGATGATGATGAATCCAACCCAACAACAGAAGAAGAACTCTAAAGGGCAGATTAGACATCTGCAGCCGCACACATCAAATGTCGCGTGGGTCTGGTCGTGAACCAGTTCTGCTGCTATGCTTCTGCACCGTCGGCCTGGAATTTCTAGGGACAGACAGCAGTTTCCCGCCAAAACGCAAGGAGGAGCCTATTCGAGAACTCGTGAGAACTTCAGCGGATGGTTACAAGAAAATCGACGGTGCCGGCGGGAGTGTTTATCTTCCAAAACATCAATGGCGTATCTGGAAGATATCACGAACACAGAGATGGATCTAGAGTTGCTTGACATCGAAGAGGAACAGGTTCTCTTAAAGGAGCAAACCTCCTCGATTAGTCTTTCGTCATAGTTGTCCATTGTAGTCGTTCCTCGGTTTTTAAGAAGGGCGCGCCCCGGCACAAAATCGAGAAGGACGACCACACAGACTGTGGGAAAGGCATACCAAGGACCAATCACAGCTGCTTTTTGTCTGCGCACTTCCACTTGAGGTCTGTGTGGATTTGTGACCGTCCGACGCGTAGCCAGGAGTCTTTTGAGGTGCGCGACGACGGTTGCAGAACCTCTGCGTGGTCGCACACAGAGACAAATTTGACCGTTGCAGAGGCTATGCATCAGAAGCATAAATTGGCCTTAAATCAGTTAAAGTAATAACACTGTAGGTTCAGTCTCACCTAATCTGACCACTGAGTCAGTCCACGTCTTCCATGTGATTGCCTTAGCCTCTGATATGGCGTGGTGGTGCAAAGGTAGCCCATTTTCTCTCATTGTTTTAGGTAAAAATCTTTTTTTTTTGTTTTTTTATCGATATAAGGAACTGAAATACATAATATCTTGACAAATACATTTTTTCCCTACACCCCAAGTACAAAGAAGCCTAAAAGGAGCATTTCTGTCCTTTCAGTCCCACAATATCTGCTTTTTATTTGATAAATGAAGTTTTTCTTCCGCTCTCTTCCTCAACATTTGTTTTTCATCCAGAATGAAACATGAAACAAACCTGGAGTTGCTCGTCCCGCCGCTCCCCGGCTGATCTGTCATCTCCGCACGGGAAGAACATTTTTTACCGGGATGATTAAGACTCTGCCAGCCACCCCTGGCCTTCTAAGGCCTGACGGGCTGTTTTATATTGGGCACAATGCCATTAATTATTCCTCTGATGGGAGCTTGTTTGTTATGATAATAAACGCCGGTGTTCCTCCTCCCAGCTTGATGCGCTCAGGATGAAAACGCCTTCACAATCACCAGCCGCTGATGTCTGAACCCAGGCAGTTGTTAATTTGAAGCTGCGTTTTTTTTTTCCCTCGTCGTGCAAATTGCCTTGGTTTATAGGTCTACCTCAGCTGCTGCACCTTTTCACGAGGCACACTTTCATTTTTTAGCAGGTCTCTTTGTGACTTTTCTGAAGTAAATAATTGCTGTTGGAACTGGCGCCGCGTTATCTGCAATTAAATAATTAAAAATGGTGATTTAGGTGGGAATTATGAATCCCAGGAGGGAACGAAGGGAGAGGGGGGGGGGGGGGGTCTTAATTAAAGTTTACAGACGGCTGTGATGGGACGCCACATTCTGTTTTTCTGAAAATGTTTACCGAGCGCGTTCAAACCTCTTTGTAAACATTTAATAGTCTTAATCAACTCATTAATCAAGCAAATTGCAATCATAGAGTCCAATTGTTTGCTGATGGATAAATAAATGACAAACAGTTTTTTTTTTGTTTTTCATTGAACAAGTAGCTGCTCTGTTTTAGAGACCTTTATATGGAGGATCTGTCCAAACAGGCGCCATAGAGGCTCGTCGGTTTGGAGGATTTCTGTGTCCAGATGTAAAAGTAGGAGTTAGTTTTCCATCTGCTTTGGAAAAAACGGAATGGAAGTGATGCGGAAAGAAACCAGCAATGATGGGGGAATAGAGTGGCTGCTTAAGTTATCATAGTTATCTATATCTACCATTTATCCGTCCGTCGTTGCTTGTAACAAAGGTTTGAACTTCTGGTTCTGTTGCTTTTTCCATAAATTTTTTTCCCTTCTAAATGGCAGAGATCATCCACGATTCAACGGCCGACGATCCGATGCATCGATACGTCCGCAAGAGTGTTGATTCATGTTTTTTTTTGTCCTCCAGTCTATTTTTATCCATTTGCTCCTGGACGTAATTCTCCCTCCCGTGCTGCGGTGGCGCTAAACCTATTTTACCCTCCTACCTCGCTTCCTGGTTATACTCTTACAGCAGTGTGTTGCAGTGGGCTTGATGCAGACATTTTTGATTTATGCTCAATATTGAAGCGTGGTCTGAGCTACACACTGTGGGTCTAGATACGGCCGAGGCGGAGAGGAAGCGGGGGCTAGTTTAGTCCGACGACGGAGGGACATGAGGGCTAAAAAGAGCGGAGATCAAGGTGGAAAAAGGGTCCCAGCGTTCTCGCGCTCCTCACTCTTCCAGCGGATCAAACTTCACGAGTTGTTTTCCGCAATTTCAGTCATAAAAACAAACCAAGCCGTCCTCCTGTCTGCGAGACTGTTTGCGGTCAGCTACAGTTTGGGAGAGGAGCAGCGGAGCGTCTCTCAAGGGGGCGGGGACGTCGACACTGATTTTGTGCAGTATTTTTTGATGCAAAGCCTTTCAGAATCTATAACACAGGGTTATTATTATTTTTCAGTGAATGAGGTTTTAATAGGAATAGGTGGAGTGCAACTTTTGTACTTCTATTATTTCCTGTGACCCGCCGGGCAAGTGCAATGATCGCAAAAAAAATTATCACTCAAAATTACTTTAAAATCACCAACATTCGATGAAAACGACCCAGAAGCGTTGCTGGCACCATTTTTGTTGTTTTGTACACTTTCTCGCTTGATTTGAAAAAGCCGCGTGATTTTCCAACTAGCAGCAATTTTGATGTAGTTACCAAAACGACTAATGGCTGCATTTATTTTGTCAGGGAAAACTAATCCTGAGTCAGTTAAAAGTCGGGGAATTCTGAAATTATGTGGAAACCCTGAATAAAATAACTATGTATAATGATTCTCTAGAAAAGTCACATTATATTAATAGTATTATCTTGTATAAACACACCGTGACTCTAAACCGTGACATTGACTTCTGTCTTGTGATTTATCTTAAGTTTTTAACCTGTCAAGTTTTTTTTTTTGTTTTTTAACATTACAATTTATATTTGTCCAAGCACACAACAGTTTAAAGCAAAGTTTAGTTTGAAAAGAATGAGCAGGAAGTGTTGAAAAGCACGTTAACACGGTAATGTTGGCTTGAGTTCATTATCTGACGCATGCAGAAACACACCAGGAACCTGGAAACTTAAAAAATACTGAATTACAAAAACATTTAAAAAACAAACATGTTTCATTGATATATATATATATACAGAAATGAATATTAGGAACTATATTTATCAAACATTATACTGGACAAGTAAAAATTGTTTCTGGGCAAATGAAATGTGAAAGTCACTTGCCGAAAGGGCAAGTGGTAAAAATCCTTAACGTCAACGTGATTCCTTTTTTTAGACGATTAAAACATTCAGTTACGTAGAATACTAGAACATTACATCAGATCAATAATATTCAATCAATGGAAAGTTTAGTGGAAGGAAGAAGTGTATTTAAAGTCACACTTTATTGATTTTAAACCATTGTTAATTACATGGGTTATTTTTTAGCTTTAAGCTAAAATCATTACATTAAAGAGCAGCAAATGGGTGAATTGTTGAAAAAATTGTCTGTTTATGTAAATCCATCCAGATGCAGCTATATTCCTGCTGTTCATCTACGCTGCTGCAGGTCCTGCTCATGTGAAGCAGCTTTTAAATTGTCTGAATCTGAATTTGTTTGCTGGTTTCTCCTGGAAATGCAGAACCGGCGCTTTAAACGCATCCCCGTCTGAGCTCAAGTGCCTCCTCCTCATATTTATCGAACGTTGGCTGTGGTGCCGGTGAAGCACACCTTCCTCGGTCTCCTCCCTGCCCGCACATATTTAAACAGGAAGTTCAATTATTTGCCCACTTCTGGCTCGTGCTCCTGGAGAGCCCCCACTCAAGTGATTGGCCTCTGAAACACACACTCACGCCTGTTTCTCATTCATGCTCGCCACTGTTACTGCCAAAAACAGTAATTTCTAAACTGATTTCCTGCGCAGACTCACCTCGAGTGGCGTTAGTCACTTCTTGTCGGGGCATGAAGCCGGTGAGGCTGAGCTGGAACGGCAAAAGATGAGGAGAAAAGTAAAATAAATTAAAAACAGCCCAGTTTCTAATCTCACACGTTCACTTGCGTCCTGAGGAGCCCTGAAGGGGCGGAAGATTGAGGCGGCTGAGTCATTTCAGCTCTAACTGCCGTTTTTACAGGTGGTTTGAAGACAAATCTGCTGGAGTTGAGCCGCTGCCAGCTAGCAGAGCTTAAAAGAACCTGTCTGGAAGGTGTTCAAACAGCCTCGCTGTGGCAGCCGCTTGATTGGCAGCCACTCAGGGCTGCGCCATTCATCCACTGTGACCTTACAAACATGTCAGCAGCCTTATGAAAAGGTCACAGTTGCTGCGCTAATGAGTCATCTGATTTCATGAGGCTGAGAGAAGCTGCCAAACAAACTGGGCAGGTTGAGTTCCTTCTGTCAGCGGGTTGAACGAGGTGGACGTTCACTGACCCTGGAAACATGATGCAGGCTAAAGGATGGTTCAAGAGAGGAGTCACTGGCATCAATGTGTGGGAAGGTTAAAGACATTTCTAAGGCTCCAAGACTCCAAAGAACCACATGGAGAACCGTTATCATCATGGAGAAAACATGAAGCCTCCTGCGAGGGGCCAGCTACATAAAAATACTCCAAGAGAGCATCAACAAGTCATCCAGGAAGTCCGAGTAGAACACAGAGCATCTATAGCACTGCAGGCCTCACAGACTTAGTTAAAGTTAGACGGCATTATTCAGAAATATGAAAAATAGGATAAATGTG
The DNA here is from genome assembly GCA_030533445.1 of Cyprinodon diabolis. Taxonomy (NCBI): domain Eukaryota; kingdom Metazoa; phylum Chordata; class Actinopteri; order Cyprinodontiformes; family Cyprinodontidae; genus Cyprinodon; species Cyprinodon diabolis. The sequence goes on from CM060085.1 coordinate 19,630,390, forward strand.
GCCCAAGTGGAAGAATTGCAAGCCCAGATAATCAGGGTCGTCCAGTTTCTATGCAAAGACATATCAGTGGCATTAATAATAAAGCTTGTAGACAGTCTGTATGAATAAAACAGAATGATTGATAAAAATAATAAAATGATGAATAAAATGGAACAAGAAGTGGAAACTGAACTAATGATGTCTGGATTGCAAAGTCTAAGGTCGCTCTAAACAAGCTGATTAATCTAATTTATGCTACTATAATCTAGTTTATTAGCCAGGTTGTCAGAAATTTTACGATTTTCCAGGATTTTATTTCAGAATTGTGTAGCATAAGAACTAAACTGTACTTTAGTTTAGTTTTTTTAGTTGGTTTGGGAATTTCAAAGTAGATTTGAGCCAGAAGATCTAAGAGGTCAGGGTGGTTGATCCACTGACAGCAAATCTGCCATTCATTTTTTGGTTTTAATCCATTCAGTGATTTATACACTGAGGGGGCTATTTTAAAGTCTATTTTCTGAGAGACTAGGAGCTCGTTTAACAATTTTAGAACTGGTCTGATGTTCTCCACTTTCTCATTTCTAGTGAGGACACAGGCAGCAGCATCCTTTCATCTGCTCATCCAAGTATTAGGTAACCTGACTCCGCCAGATGGATTTCCTCTGCATATCCATCTGGAAACCTTCCGTTGAAGTAATTTTGGGAAGGGGCGAAAATACTGGTTAGCTGATTGGCCTATGTTGGTGATAGACGGGCCAAATAAACCAATCAGATCGACGAAGCATATGACGTACTAACAGAGCGACGACGAAAACACAACCACAAGCCAGGCACAAGCCAACTGATAGATCAAACTCTTGCCGAAACCAGTCGGGAGAAGAGCAACAACATCTTTTCCTCTGAGAAAAGCCTCACCAAGGTCACCAAAGGAGATGTGTAATAAAAGCAAAAATATCTAAAAATGGACCCCAGAGGAGATTTGATTCCTATGAAATATCAGCGACAGAATATTTCAAAGTAGGACCATAATGAGGAAGCTCTGAAATCTGAAAACCATGTTGGACCCACTAAATGTAAGGTAATACTGTTGTTTATGGATTCCTGCCTCATTCAGCTGCACTTCAAAGTATCTGCTACAACCAGAGCTTTAGGCTCTGGATTGCCTCCTTCATCCACCAATCTGAGATCCTGCGTGTAAAATCAGGGAATGGTCCTTTAAGAACACCTTCAGGACGAGTATTACCAGGAGAAGCTTTGCTCTCTCCTCCAGCAGCTTCTCATTAAAAAAACGTCTAGTCTCTCAATAGTATATCCACTATTTAACCCTCAGGTGATAATTTATCCGTGACCCATTTCATCGGGTGTCTTTGTTAATGTATACATTCCTCCTTCTTTTCCTAATGCACCCTCATGATCGTCCCTTAATACCCTCTCAGTTGGAGACACTGGTGCACTGTAAAAACAACACGCCTTATTATTCTTTATTAATCTGCAACCAAATGGCGAATATCACTCACTAAGGCCACGAGTGCAGTAGAGTTGTTTCCACCGTCATCCATCTGCTCTGCTCTTTGCTTCAGGCCCGCCATGTCACATAAGGCAACATTAGCAGAATAAGCAGATATTATCTTACAACTCCATAATGGAGGCACATAACTAAATACCTCAAGGAAATTGCATAAACAAAAAGGTAATTGATTCCAGGCAAGCTGCAGGTGGACACTTAATTACAGGAAATTTATTAAGCAATGTCCATTAATCACATTGACGTGGGGTTATTAAAGGGATGCACGGTTTGCACTTGTTGGATAATGTAATAATAGGAAGAGGAAACTGAAACACAGTTTAATTCAGATAAATATGAAGAGACGGTAAAAAGTCAGAGTATGAACTCCTTCCAGTCTCTGCTGGTGGATTCAAATGAGCAGCAGGGTGTATAAACGGGTAGCTTCCGTTCTTCGCCTTCATTCAGCCTTTTCCTTCAATGTTAGCAGGCAGACATAACCTAAGCTGACTCCGCCAGATGGATTTGCTCCGCATATCCAACTGGAAACCTTCCGTTGAAGAAATTTTGAGAGGGGCGAAAATACTGGCTAGCTGACTGGCCTATGTTGGTGATAGACGGGCCAAATAAACCAATCAGATCAACGAAGCATATGACGTACTAACAGAGCGACGACGAAAACACAAGCCAGGCTACTCTTGCTGCTGCAGGTAAAGGCTCAAATAAGCAACATGTCAGCAAAGGATATTATATTTCAGTGAAGAAATAATCTGTAATTCCGATAAAACTTGCTCGATAGCCACGCTAACGCTAGTTTCATCGGCTGAAGCCGCCATGTTCTTTAGACTGAACTGTCGCGCTTCTCAATCGCCTCAAAGCCAACGCTGATTGGACGTTGGTTTGGTGAACGGCTCCAAATTTTCTTTAACGGAAAGTAGCCAGACTGATCTGCGAGTGAAACCTTGAAAGCTCGCGAGATCAGGATGGTCTCATGAGGCTAGACATAACCCACTCGGCTTTATGCGTTACCACTCTAACCTACAAAAGGGCGCTCTTTCCTGTTTTTCTTTGCCTTTCGCCGAACACTTCACATTCTACATGAACTTATATCGCGTTATAATTTATTCCATAACAGCAATGTCGTTTGCTGGTGTTTTAATATACATGATAACGTTTCTCGTTGGCGGAGTTTGGTGTGTTTTTTTTTCTTTTTTATTGTTGTCACGCCAACTGACAAAAAGCACAACAAAAACAGTAAACAGATTCTCTTTCATTCACTTTCATAAACAAAACAAATCTTCAGGCGGACCTGCAGGGGGCAATCAATCATTTGCATTTTGCAACATCACCAGCAAAGCACTCCAACCAACTTCCTGTCAAGGGGAGGAACTTCCTGTTAAACGGCCATCTTGAACACCAGTTCAATACATGCTGTGGAGGACAAAGGAGGAATGTTGGTTGAGAGCAAAAGTTTGAAGAAACAAGCCAAACCAAGAAAACTAAAATCCCTCAGTTCACCGTCAAACGCAACTGGTAGGAGATTTGACTTTCTTGAATTACTCACCTGTTGTTGTGGAAGTGGAAAGAATTAACTTCTGCTTAACCATGTGTACATGTAAAATGTTTGTCACAGTTTGCATCTGACTTAGTTTATTTTAATGTTAGTGGCTTTCAGTGAATTATTTTCCCTTAATTTGTTTGCCTAGGTTGAAGTCAGAAGTCTTCAGAGGACTTTTATAGAAGACATTTTTAAAATGTTATGTTTGAAGACTTTTAATAAAACGTCAGAAAAACGTTTTTTCACAGGTTTTTACAGGCAGTCTTTCCGAGGATTTTATTTTGTTTATATCGATTTTTTTATTTTTTTTTTCAAATTGTTTTTATTGAAGCAAATGATAAGATAACAGGAACTGAAGAGGGAGGCTTTTAAAGGGGACAGAGACAAAGAGAGGGCTAACGAGAGGATTGGAAACAGGTGAGGAAAGAGCAGAAAACAGAGCTAGGGATAGAGGACACAAGAGGGCAGCAGAGGACAACAAATGGAAAACCTGGAAGACAGGAACTAACAAGAAAATAACAAAATAATAATTAAACACTAAAACAAGGAGCAAAATAAAACTGAATACTCTAAATAAACATAACAAAACCAAGACTGTGACAGACACAGGAGTGGATTTTCACTCCTGTCCCGTCCCACTCCCACAGAAAAAAATGGTGTTCCGTCCCGATCCCGGGCCAGAGTAGAAATCTAAATCCTGTCCCGTCCCACTCCTGGTGAAATTACTCCCACTCCCATCCCGCTCCCATTCAGAATGACTCCCGCTCCTGCACCACTCCCATTCTTGTTGTCTTCAGTAAGATTTCACTTTTTTCAAACTTTTCGAAGTCGAGTTCGCCACTAACTGTTGGTCCCTCCATTGTTGTTTTTTCACTGTTGGTTTTTGGGTCGTGTAGTTTTTTTGACTCGCATTATAGTGTAGGCTTCAAGGAAAAAAACTACAAAATGGTGGCGCCAGTATTGGATTTTTTTTTCTTTCTACTTTATTTTATTTTTTGGCATCGATCCTAGTTTTTTTTAGTTACTATTGGTTTGCTCCCGCTCCCGTCTGCTCCCGTTAATGTTTAATCCTGTACCGTCCCAATCACGTGATCATTACTAATACTGACTCCCATCCCACGGGAATCCCGTGACCCGTGGGATTCCGGAAAAAATACAGTCTCTACTGTGAAGTAACCAGACCAAAAAGCAGCCAGATCAGGGTTTGTATTGATTTTGAAATGTTATCATATCGACTGTCTGGGTTGGTGTTAAAAATACCAGGGATATTTGCTTAATTGATTTTATTGATTAATCCCATTTTTTGCTTATGGAGATTTAATTTTTGGAATATGGAGATTTTTTTTTCTATAAATCAACTCCTTTGGCTTCCATAGCTCAGGCTGAAATCAGTGATGCGACTTGCTACAGACATTTAGTGTGTTTCACTCATAGACTACTGGAGATTGAATGGATGGTATACGGCTCAGAGATCCAGTAGTCCGTAACCCAGTAAGGGGTTCCGATCAGAACAGGAACCGACATATCCACAGTTCCAGGAATCCACTGAGAGTTCATGCAGGTTCAGGGATCCAAGAGTCCAACAGAGAGTTATGGCAGAACATTTAGATGAGAACAGGCAAGCTCAGTAGTTGAGAGGCAGAACAAGGCATGATAACAGGAAAACTACGGTACTTTAGAACTCGCTCCCGCCAAAAACAAAAACGGGACATACGAATAATCTGGCACTGGTGGCTGGAAAACAGGCAGCATAAATAGAAGCTGGAAACAGATGGATCAGATAAGCAGTAATGAGACACTGGATAGAGCCAAAAATTTGAATGGGATGAGCGATCAAGCCAGCCATCACCTCCAAGATCATCACACTTTATATTAACTTTGACAAGTTTCTCTGTCTCTCTTGGAGATAAACCTCCCCACAGCATGACGCTGCCTCAACTGTATCGGATCATTGGAAATGTTTATTAAGGGGGTTAAGCTTTCAACCACATCAGGCGTCTAAATTCACTTACTATCTTTGCTTTGAAGACTTCCAGACCCAACCGGTGTAGTAGGATTTTATATTGGGTTATCTTGATAAAACAGGAACAGTCTCACATTTGATGCTTTAATGTTCTGTTGAGCTGCATCTTTGCTAATGAACACCAGGCTGCAGACAAAGCCTCGGTCTGTTGATCAAAGTCCCGCTACCTTTGGCTCTGATACCCGAGTACCTGAAGGAGGTTGTGCACCTTTTTCCAAAAAAGGATTTCTAATGAGTTTAAATCAGCTATAAATAGCACTAGAAGCCAAATAAGACCAAAGTCCAAGCAGCAGTTAACGCAAGCAGAACCTGAAAACGGCATTTATTTTTGCAAACATTGAGCAGTTGGGTCCAAAACCCATAAAAATGGACCTCCACCTCCTCCACATCTTTGTTTCTAATAACCTGTCTGCATCCTCCTCAAGGAGAGACTCTGGGAAATTGGCCTTATTCCCCACACACTCTGAGGCAAGTGGCAATTAAAGCGCTGATTAATGTGAGGCCACTCTTGAACACAACTTCATAGGGGGCCGACAGAACAGTGGAAAGATGGGGAGATAATTCAGAAATCTCCTGACCTTGTGCTTATTATCTCCGGTTAATGACTGCTGCTGGCCTCTTGATGGGAACCTGGTCAACCTGCCTGCTTCATTTCCCTTGTTTGGTAGGTTTTCCTGGATCTGGCGTTGGATTTCAATGCGCAGGGAAATGCTGGATCCTCAGAGGTATTAACCTAATTTGTTTGTATCGTCCTCTCAGGCCCATTTCCTTCCAAATGCGAGACATTTCTTTGTCTCTCTCCATTACAAAGACGTATGTATTACACGCAGTCTCTCCGCTCTCGGCTTGGCAGGATAAACATTCATCTTGTAAACATGACCTTGTTGGAATTGCAGAGGTGTAAAATCATCACTTTGTGAATGATCACGCTGTAGAATTTCCCTCCTAAATCCGGTGAACTATAAAAACCAAATGCATCATGATGTTTCTGCAGCTTGTAGCTCCTACATGGAGGAACCTTAGAATCAGCTCTTAGTCAGAAGAAATGTAACCTTATGAGTTTCTACACATGCATTAGATACCTCTACACTGGGTAAGTCCTCTGCATCATTAATTTAAGCTGGTCCTATAACTTTCATGGTGGTAGGTTTATAGAATCCAGCACCAGGGCATGCGGACTGCTTTTGCAAACATCTATAAAACACTGGTTTGATCCCAGCAACCGTACTGCATTGGGTCAAATATTAAGTTTGATGGAGGGATGATGCTGATTTGTAGGAACTATTTGGTCACTTCCTGTTAAAACAAGCCTGTGACGGCACAAGGAAGGCTCCATGAAGACACGGATGAACAGGTTTATTGGAGAAGAACTGATTTAGATGTTATGGAATTAATGATTAATTTCCATCATGCAAAATTAAAATTAACTTTCCTCCTTCTTTTGAAGCAGCACATTCCCACAGCATGATGCTGCCACCACTAGCTCTAAATAATCTTCAATACGATCTATTTTTCAAACCGTTCTCCTTCTCAGTGTTGAAACAGAAGCTGACTCTAGTTTTTATGCAAAGTATTTCTTTCAGAAAGTCATTGAGCTGCTTTACAGAAAGATTTAGTCTCGGTTTAAAGTTTCCCTTTGAGCTTTTAGCCTTTCTTTATTTGACCTTTGCTGTTTAATTGCCACAAAGATTACTTTGCTTTTTTAATCTAGATATCATGTTTTCAGGGTTTCTGCCTCAGAGGTGCTCTAATGCAGCAGGTGTTATAAAACATGTTGCATCCCCCCCCCCCCTTTTTTTTTTTTTTATTTATTCTTTTTTTTTTTGTAGTGTTCAATTTTTTTGGAAAAAAAAGAAAAGAAAAAAATCAATCCAGAGATAAAAGTTTGAAATAAATCTTTATCCAAAAACTATTTGGAAAGTAAGTTTACTGATTTGTATATAAAAAAAATGTCTATATTTCATATTTTACTTTTTTTAATTTTTGAGTTTTATAGTTTTAAAGTTTCACTTTTCACATTTTATTTTCCAGATCACATCCTCTCCTCTTCTGGGGGCAGGCTTTACTCTAGAGGGATCAATGTGTGCGTGAAGGCTGAGCGTTTGATTTGGGCTTGAAGTGAAGAGACTGATCTGTACGGAAGACAATTAGGGCCACTGGAAAAAACAAAAAACAAAAAAACAAAAACGGATTTTTTATTTCAGTTTAACATGGGAAAAAAAGTCAGAATTCAGACTTTTTTTCTCAGAATTCTGACTTTAATCTCAGAATTTTGACTTTAATCTCAGAATTCTGACTTTAATCTCAGAATTTTGACTTTAATCTCAGAATTTTGACTTTAATCTCAGAATTCTGACTTTCTTTCTCAAAATTCTGACTTTTTTTTATTGTCCGAATTCAGTCAGAATTCTGAGAAAATAGTTAGAATTCTGACTTTTTTCCCATGCTAAACTGAAATAAAATTTAAAAATCAGTTAACTTTTTTTTTTCCCCGGTGGCCCTAATGCTCTTCTGTAGATCTGAGAATCGCAATCTGAAAAAGATACATTTAAAATATAAAACATTTACGTGTTAACCCTATATAAAAGCTTTTATTTTATTTAAAATAAATAAAGAAATAAGAGAAGAAATAAAATTTGGAAAAAATAAATCAAAGAAAACAGCAAAGTTACTCTCAAAACCTTTTTTTTATTAACTTATACTTATTTACCAGACAATAATGGAACCAAATTCCCTTCATGGAGTTGTAAAGACAGGGTTTCTGTGGGTCATTAAAAATCATATATTTTTTAATTAAGGCCTAAATATAGTGACATTTAAATGCTTTATTTAACATAAAAAATCACTTTAAACTGTCAGTTTATGTGTGTGGAACTGCACATAAATTACAGTTGATCGTAAAGCCGTATGTTTGGAAAATAAGCCTGAGGTGGAGAAATATCGAGAGAATAGGAAAATGCAAATATATATATACAGGAGTCATGGGTGCTTATTGATGGGATTAAAACTATTTCTAAGAGCGTTAAAAACAATTAACTTAGAGTAACTCATTCCTGTATAAACCCTGAAAAATATACATTATGTGAAATATTTTAACAACTTTGATTTATTCCTTTAGACATTATTGGGGATATTACTACATTACCCAGAGTGCATTTCTTCCTGCAGAAGCAGCAACTTCAAAGTCCAAACTTGAGGCTGTTTAAATGGACGGCGCTGTGAGGAGAAGCATGAGGACAGCTCCCTGATTCATTGCTATTGATCCATAATGTGATCAGATTTATTCAGCTTATTTGCTGCTGGGGTGACGGGGGGGCCTTCCTGCAGGAACCTGCTCCGGCCTGGGTTTGATCCCGCAGCAGATTGATATTCCAAATCAGAGCTGACACGCATTGCTAAAGATGCCAATGGTAATTAATTAGCATCTCATTTTGACCGCGGCACAACAGGATGTGGAGCTTGCTTCTCCATGCCATTTCCCCTCCAGGCTTTGTATTATCAGGGTCAAAATCCCGGCACCGTGCTCTGAGAGCCGCTTAATAAATTGAGTAGGGCACGTTGACAGTCGGATTTTTAACGCAGCGTCCCTTCCTCGCCGGTTCCTGGCGCCCCCCTGGCTAACGCAGAGCCGTCCCAGCTTCAGAGCAGGCAAAGGAGATCAAAAGGCGACCGAGGGGGGGACTTAAAATGCGTCTCGTCGGAGTTATTATCCGAGACACATTCCACCGGCACATTGACGCTTGGCCTGCGACTCTGATTGAGATGAAAACAAACTGCTGAGGAGGTGGAGAGGTTAAAAATGTTCCAGCAATGACCCCCACGGCAGCAGAACGTGCATCCCGGCTGCTGGGATGATTTCACCATGCTCGTCTTCACTTCCGCTTCGGGGGGGGATTGTTCAACTTATTTTGGTTGCAAAAATAATGAAAGTGACAAAACATCCTAATATATTCAACAGCGGCATAAATGGGTCACAAGTTCACTCAGGAGAAGGAAAAATGTAAATCTCTTTCACCAAGCTCAGATGGGGCTAAACTGGCTCTGAGGGTTTGATTTCACGCCAAGCATTAGAAATATTTACTAAACTTATTTTGACAATTACAAAGCAGTAGTTACCCTGGTTTACCAACTTGCCTGAAAGTAAGCACAGGTTTTGATACGGTAATATTCATGTAAATGTAAAACGTATGACCTGGATGACAGCAGGAGATTATTCAGTTGACCTGCAGGAGGCAGGCGTTAGAGGACAAGGCCAAGGTAGAAAGACAACAGCAATGGCTGCAGGGAAGGGACTGTTGCTGCCAATCAAAATGAGGAAGGTTTATTTAATCACAAGATTTCCAGAAAAGTTTTTCTTTTTTTAGATTCTGACTCAAAGCAAGACTGGTTCTGTAAGAGGAGCACATAGAACAGGTGTTCCCAAAGTGGGTGTCTGAAAAAACCATCCGTACCGGTATCATCATCAGCACCATGGGCTCATTGCATCATGTGCAGCAAGAAATGCATTCAGTTCACCATTGATTGCTTCCATACGGAAGAGGATTAGGGCCACTAAAAAAAAGAAAAGTTATCTGATTTTTTAATTTTATTTCAGTTTAATATGGTAAAAAAGTCAGAATTCTAACTTTTTTCTCAGAATTCTGACTTTAATCTTAGAATTCTGACTTAAACATGTTAAAGCTGTCACATGTTTGTTAGCTGTCAGAATTCTGAGATTAAAGTCAGAATTCTGAGATTAAAGTCAGAATTCTGAGATTAAAGTCAGAGTTCTGAGATTAAAGTCAGAGTTCTGAGATTAAAGTCAGAGTTCTGAGATTAAAGTTAGAGTTCTGAGATTAAAGTCAGAGTTCTGAGATTAAAGTCAGAATTCTGAGATTAAAGTCAGAATTCTGAGATTAAAGTCAGAATTCTGAGATTAAAGTCAGAGTTCTGAGATTAAAGTCAGAATTCTGAGATTAAAGTCAGAGTTCTGAGATTAAAGTCAGAATTCTGACTTTTTTCTCATACTAAATTGAAATAAAATTTAAAAATCAGTTCACTTTTTTTTTCCAGTGGCCTCTTCCGTACTTCCATGTAAAAATACAAAAACATAATTTTTTCGCTCCGTTAGTCTAAAAACATACCAAAGTACAATTTTTTAAAAGGTTGATAAATCCTTTGTTATTCCCCTGCTCTGTACCCGATCTCTCCCGCTATGGACACTGCTGTTAATAATCTTTATATGATGTATTTTAGCATTCTTTGATAATTCAAAGATAGAAATAAGTGCTTTCAGTAGCGTCATTAAATTATTTATGGTGACCTGGAGGAATGTCTGGTTACACGTGTGCAAATGAGCTGATGGTGCGGATCAGGTAGTGACAGCCTGATATTCATAAGGTTTGTAAGCGCAGAGCAGATCTTCAAAGGAGGTGCAAAGCAATTTGCGTTTGCAGCGCAGCAGACAGCGTGTGAAAACCCTTTTCAGGTGTTTGCCTTCGTCATCATAAAGATCGTATTTTAATGACCCAACTGCACAAATACATAGCTGGAGGACACGAACGTTTACCACGTGCAAAGCGATTTTCTAAATCTGAAACTTCTACTGCCGATGCAGACTTTGCACCTTTTTAAGTCAGGTGAAAACTGACATAAATGTATCTGATGTCGTTGCAACGAGGTAGGCTTTAGTATAATGGCAGATGATGGAAAGAGACTCAAATGTAGACGTATTTGTAACAGTAAACAGTAAAGTAATATTATTAAAGGACACAAATCAATGCAGTGGGATGAAAGACAGTCTTCATACAATTTAAACAACACAAATGTCCATCCACCCATCCATCCATTGGTCCATCCATCCATTGTTCCATCCATCCATCCGTCCTTCCATCCATCCGTCCATCCATCCATCCATTGGTCCATCCGTCCATCCATCCGTCCATCCGTCCTTCCATCCATCCGTCCATCCATCCATCGGTCCATCCAACCATTGGTCCATCCGTCCGTCCATCCGTCAGTCAATCCGTCCGTCTGTCTGTCCATCCGTCCTTCCATCCATCCGTCCATCCATCCATCGCTCCATCCAACCATTGGTCCATCCGTCCGTCCATCCGTCAGTCAATCCATCCGTCTGTCCATCCATCCGTCCATCCATTGGTCCGTCCATCCATCCATCCATTGGTCCGTCCATCCATCCATTGGTCCATCTGTCCGTCCATCCGTCAGTCCATCCGTCCGTCTGTCCATCCATCCATTGGTCCATCCGTCCATCCATCCATCCATCCATTGGTCCATCCATCCATCCATCCATCCATTGGTCGGTCCTTCCATCCATCCATCCATCCATCCATCCGTCCGTCCATCCATCCATTGGTCCGTCCATCCATCCATCCATCGGTCCATCCATCTGTCCATCCATCCATCCATTGGTCCATCCATCCGTCCATCCGTCCATCCATCCATCCATCCATCCATTGGTCCGTCCATCCATCCATCCATCCATCCATCCATCCATTGGTCCGTCCATCCGTCCATCCATCCATCCATCCATCCATCCATCCATCCATCCATCCATCCATCCATCCATCCATCCATCCACATAAATATTGGGATCTCTTGTATTTTGATCTAAAGAACACAGAGGAATCCTGTTACCTTCTCCTTATAGGTTGAAACATGAGCCTGTCTGTGATTTATAGCATCTGTTTGTTGGAAGGATTGTGTTGTCCAACATCATTGCCCTTCATTCTGTACCTCCTACAGCTACTAATGTTGCACTTCACTCTTCGCACCACAGATTCACTATACAAAGTCTGAATAAATTCAACTGAAAAATGGTCTGTGTTCATTTAAACTTCCCAAGGATCGCAGAGTTCAGCAGATGAAGTCAGGTACGCTAAAGAGAAACAGCTAAACTGCACTTAGAGGGTTTTTTTTTCCATTGCAGAAGCAATCTCCCCCCCCCCCCTTCCTCCTCTTGTAGGGTAAGATGTTTTCATAAACCCCTCTGGGTTTTCATTGCCTTCACCGCACTGTGTTTGTATCCCTCCTTTCCCCTCCGTCTCTTTTTCCAAGCAGTTTACGTGCAAACAAACTGAAAGCTGCAGCAAACCTCAAAGGTGGAAACGACAAAAGACAGAGGAGCCGAGCTGATGGGTTTGATCAAATTACGGCGCCGGTTTTGGACCAAACTGGTGTGTGCTTTTGCCAGAATTCAGCAGGATTACGTTGAGTCTTTTAACCCGTTTGAACTCCATCGGAGGCGATTCGCTCCGCATGTTTGAAGGTCTGCAAATGAAATGAATTGACATGTCGGTTGAAATCAAGTATAAAACAAAAGCACCACCCTTCATTTCAGGGGAAACTTTCTGCATATTTACCTGTTAGCTTTTGGATTCTTCCAAGGGTTGTTTTTTCTCTTTTGGACCAAACCAGACGAATAAAGACTGAGAACATTTGTTGCAAATTAAGTCTTCAGGGGAAGAGTTGAAAGAGAAAAGGCACCTATGAGCTGCAGCCTACGGGGGTGGGGGGTTACGGTAGGTAGATTGAAGCGCCCAGCCTCTGCCAACCACACAGCCACAGTCAGATACTACCGCTTATTGGATCCAGGCTCTGTGGATTTGGGGAGAACGAGGCACGGCTCGCCCGCCCAGTCAAACCACAACAGAAGACACGAAAACAAACTTCTCAGAATAGCTGTCCTCTCCTTACTCTGGCTGCCGGTTCAAAGATCTGCGGGGAGATGTTTGATCTTAGTTCAGCAATCAGCCACTTTTGCAGAAAGTTTAGCTCTCTGGTGGCCCCAAAAGGCAACAAGAGGCTGCACGGTGGAAAGGTACTGAAAGGGATGCAGGGTAAAGACAACCTGGGGTAATAAAGAGAAGCTTTCAGTGATGATTGCAACTGTTATGGAAGAAGACTGCCTGCACCAATCAGAACATTTTTTTCTTAACTTTAATAAGTGTTTTTAACAAATAAAAAAGAGTTTTGGATTTCATTCTGATTATGTCCTGACATATACCCCATTTACACTACCCTTGAAATGCCGAGACCGGTCAGAGCTCAGTAACTGAGATAACTTATCGTGTGTAAATGGAAAGCAAACTGAACTGAACCGAGCTAGACACAAACGGACCGAGATAACTGCAGCCCAGTTCCAGAGGTGGGCTCGGCTCGGTTCTCTGATAACGAGCGCATGAGCAGAACGTGTCATCTCCGTCTGGCTGCGCATCCCGATTCACACTCCATTGCAGTAGTTGGCGGTAATGCCCCTCCGGAAGTTGCTTGCCAACCAACACAAAACAGAAGAAGAAGAACAACTATAAACAACAATCGAAATCTTCTCCACGCAACATTTTAACCCTAACCCTCCGCAAACACCGAAGTCCAGCAATAATAATCAAGCATAACTTTCTGAATGTGACGGGCACTGCCATTTTGATTTGCTTGATTCCCTCTGCCTTCGTCTTCTTCTTGTATTTTATGGCGGTTGGCAACTTTTGGTGCATTTCCGCCACCAACTGCTTGATTTGCTCCTTTAATACTGGCACTTATACCGCAGATTGTCACTAGGAGGCGAGGAACCGAGATAGCGTGATGTGTAAACCGAGCTCGGCCTAGTTAACTGATCCGAGCTCTGACCTGTCTCGGCATGGATCGGTTTTTCAAGGGTAGTGTAAATGGGGTAATAGGTCCGGGCTTTGACTAGGCTACTCTGACAATACCCCTGAGGATCAAGAAGCTGAAACCATTTTAGAGCCACAGTTGCAGTTATACGAGATGTAAGGGGAGCAAGGCCTTCCAGAAAGGTCCACTGTTGTCATACCAGTACTGAGAGATGTTTGGAGATGGGCCTTTATGTTCTTTTGGGTCAGCAGTGCTTCTTCCACTGTATCACTCCCAACAAACTCAAATTAATTTAAAGGCAGCGGCGCCTCCCTTTTTGTCTCTGGAACCTCCTGGCTGAGTCATTGATGAACTCTAGGAGTAGTTCTGGTAGGTTGGTGAGTCCTAAACAGTGTTGGGCACGTTACTTTGAAAAAGTAATTAGTTATAGTAACTAGTTACTTCTCCCAAAAAGTAACTGAGTTACTAACTGAGTTACTCCACAATAAAAGTAACTAGTTACTAGTAAAAGTAACTATTGCGTTACTTTTGCGTTTCTCGCCCCGTAAACCTCACCACCCGGCCCCCACCTTCTCGCCGTGTGTTTCCAAAGCCAGCTGAATAGAGCGGACGACAAAGACAAGAACCTGCAGAGAGTTTAGCATTTATTGCAACTCAATGTAAATGACATCAGGGGGGAACGCCATGTGAAGTTTTTTAACAGGGCATTCAGATCTGGTGAGTATATGAAATTAATAACTGGGGATGTCTAATTCTGAAATCCTGTGTGTTTGGGTTGTTATAGATACTGCAGCATCTATCTATACATCTATCTATCTAGATGTATACTCTGTGTGTGACATAAGATATGGATCCCATCCCTGCCACAAAGGCCATCAAATAATGTTTAAAATAAAAAATACAGTAGGTTGAGAAGGCAGAGTATCCATCCATCCATCCATCCATCCATCCATCCATCCATCCATCCATCCATCCATCCATCCATCCATCCAGATTTCTCCCTTTCTCCATATAGGCTATCATTTGATCGTTCACGCTCTCCATAGTTCTCCTGTGGCGCGAGCACAGGGCGACTGGTGCGCGCCGCGCCTTTAGCGAGCATGTGCGTTTCCTGTCGCTTGCGCGGTGACTCGTGCCGCCTGCGCTGTGCGGAGATGCAGAGGAAACCGTATCTGATGGGGAAACGCAGCTCGACGTAACACCGGTATTTCCATCAGGAAAACGCTGTTTTGCTGCTGGATCCTCCTCACTCTCCATCTCTCTGTGTGTGCTGTACGTTAACACCCGCCAGCGGAAACACCCACCTACCCAACTGACAGACGGAATCTCACTATACATCAGCCATTCTCATCCTCCCCTCTCTCATGACAAGGCGCGCACCTCTGGATGACCTAAAAAATTATCTTTAATATCTCTTAAACAAAAGTAGCACAAACAATATTTTTTTCTGCATAAATCTGCACTAACGTTGCACTAACCATTCAGTCTATTTGCAGAGTTTTTTGACGTGGGTGGGGTGTCAGCTTCACGCTGCTGCGCACGAGTCCTATCATGAAAAAAGGTTCATTGTGCGACCTGAGTAACGCGCAGTAACGGGGTGTCTGCAATGGTAACTGCGTTATAGTTACAGTCAAAGTAATTAGTTAGATTACTCGTTACTAAAAGAAGGTAACGGCGTTAGTAACGCTGTTACTTTCAACGCCGTTAGTCCCATCACTGGTCCTAAATAAGTCCTTCACTGTTGCATGATTTCTCCATGTGTTTTAAAAAAGCTCTTTAAAATCCCTTCAGCATCATGACTCGGAACAGAGGACCCAGTTTTTGAGGCAAGATAGACAGATGGATAATTCAAAAGGGTTTATTTAAAAACAAACAGGTCTGCAGAAATGGTGGCTGCAGGAAATTTGGTTAATAGTTCAGCCCGTATCCTGAGAACAAGGTAGGATCCAGCCGGTGGGCTGCCAACAACATGCATTATGCACCGCTCAGAGTGTCCCAGACACTGCAGCAAGCAGGAGTCCGAAGCCAGGTCAGGCGAACAGATCAGAACAGGTTCAGATGGGATAAGGCACGCACAGTGGTTGAGAGGCAGAACAGGTCAGGATCAGGTAATCAGAAACACTCAGGTATGCTAAAAACCCTCTCATCACTGGCACAAGAGAACGACAATAATCTGGCTTGATAACTGGATGCAAGCGCCTTAAATAGAGGCAGGAGCAGGTGGATCAGATGAGCAGTGATTAGAAACAGGACAGAGTTAGACTGGTGAATCAGATGAACCAATAATCCAGTCATCAATGCTAAGATCATGACATTCAGACTGCTGGGTGTCCGTTTCTTAATATCGATTGATCAAAGCATAATGTGCTGTTTTTTGAAATGATTAGCCTACCTCGTGTTGTTAGATCTATACAGAGCTTTTCTGTATAGATCTGGATGTTACTGGTGAAACTGAGCTCATTCTAATCCTTTTGTCACCCTGGATCAGGCTGTTTTTAGTCATTTTGGAGAAACAGATTAGTTCTGATCCTGTTTCTCTTCTTAAATCTGTTTGATCTAAAACCTGCAATTAAGACAAAAAGTCCTTCTTCTCATAGAGCTTCACATCTACCTCCAACTCCTTCATAAACGAGTTTAAATGCTTAACTTTACCTGAAATTCCTCCTTACTGAGCTGCAGACACTCCAACTCTTCCCTCTGTGCATCAATACAGAAAGTACTGAAACATTCATAAACCTAAAAAAATTGTAAAGTTTTACCTTTAGTTTTGGATATTTGAATATTTCTTAAAAACCATTCTGACTCAAAGGTTTCTATATCCAGGCGTGAAACTATTCATTTATAATTCATTAATTGCATTAATGTAGTGGCTGTGAATTATGCATAATGATCCTAACTTATTAATGGGCTGAACCTCTGCTGTAACAATAATAAATATGAAATTAAAAGAATAAAAGTACAAGACGCCAAGTAAGTGGAACGTTTGTAAGAGTTTAAACAAAGATATAATAATTTCCAGAAACACATCTCAATAACTTTATAATGAAGTGTGGGTCTTCTGGGGAACGGAGCTCAAAAACTTAGCCTGATCAAAGCTGCGTTCACAAGCAGCGCAGACCAGGAAGTGTTGAAGAGCTCAAAGATTTGCATATGTTTTTATTTCTTTCAGTGAAAAATAGTTTGATGAAACCACCTGTGACCATCAGACTGCAGAGACGCACAGCAGTGGAGGAAAAGAGCCCACGTCAGTGGAATCTCTTTAATTGGTTTTATTGTTTGGAAAGAATAACTTCTGCTTTTATGAGTCATTATTTCAATGATTGATTACAACAATTGATTTTTTCAGCCTTAATATTTTTACACACTTTTCTGTTTCATTCTTTTTTTTTCCCTTTTTAGGTAGTAGCTATTATTTATTTTTCTTTATTATGTAAGAACATCTTGCAGTTAGAAATTGAACCAGGTTATTTGGCAGAAAGACTGATGCTGTTCACATCTGAACTTGCACCGTACTCATGTCTGGTAGCTGGGAATCTGTGTTTGTGCTCTACGGCAGCGGTCCCCAACCACCGGGCCGCGGACCGGTACCGGTCCGTGGGTCATTTGATACCGGGCCACACAGAAAAAAGTATATATATATATAATTTATCGATGATCAGAGTCGATATATTTTGAAAAATATAAAAAATTGCGGTTTTCTCTCCCAATTACATCAGTCGTGCATCTGTGCCTCTTAACGCAGGTTAATTCACTCATCCTATCTATAACATCCTATCTTAGTGAAGCGGGATTTTCTGCGGTTACAGCGACCAAAACAAAGATACGGAGCAGACTGGACATCAGGAGCACACTTCGTCTGTCATTTTCTCCGATTACGCCTAGATGGGACCGGCTTGTTTTATTTTTATGCTGTTTGTATTTGATTATATGCCAGTCATATAATTTTACTTGATTGTATACCCTGAAATATAGCGGTCTGTGGTGCAAAAAAGGTTGGGGACTGCTGCTCTACGGTACAGATTCTTGGTACCATGCTAGTGTCCAGACTTATCTACCTGCGGTAAAGATGATGCGGCTGATGTTGCAGACGACGAGCCGCTAACGCCAGCAGGAACGCTAACCTTGTTGAAGGCTTACACTCTGCATTCATGTCTGTCATGGAAAATCGTCCATTCTTCCACTTTTCTTACCATTTTTCTGTGAATACGTACTCAGTAGTATCCAGGGACTTTAGTCAGTAGGTATAAAAACACCACATTTAATACTCATCCCTAATTAAAATCTCATGTTTCCTGAAGTGTTTGTCTGATAACAGCAGCTAGTATATTCATGTGTTCCCTAAGCACCATTTTAAACATTTTTTAATGCATAATTACTCTTTATCAGGTGTAATGTGTTCATTAACCGCTTTTAAGCTGTAATAAAAGTTTAAAGATCGTGATACCTGGCATTTAACATGCTGCTACCACTTATTGACACCAAAACACACTGTTATTAACTGCTAATGTGGTAATTAATCGAAAAGATGACACTGAACGCTTTCTTTTGAAATAACTTATTCGTCTTTTAAACTGTGGTTTCTTATTAACATTAGCAGCCTGCACTAATAGTCAAAAATCCATGATTTAATAAGTCAATTATTATAATTATTATTATGCACATAACATATAGCTATTACTAACAGAGAGAGAGAGAGAGAGAGATGGGGATCTGTTTATGATCACTAATGATCATAATGCAAATTAATATAATTTCAGAACATACAAACAAGAACGTTCATGGATCCTTTTTCTGACTCATTTCTTTAATTTGAAATTGAATCCATTTATCCAACATTGACTGAAGCATAAACGCACCAAAAAAAAAAAATGTCCAGAGGCTGAAGGTTGCAGGGAGCCTGAGCAGCAGCATCCGTCTGCTTCTGTTTGGTAAATACGCGTTTGTTGGTAGAGCCGCTGTTTCGGCTTTAAATATCCGACAGTGATGCAGCTTTGAGATATTTGAGCACAAGATAATGGAGTTAAACAAACAGCCGAGGCTGCAGAGAGACAGAAGAGACGCTGATGTACATTATGAGAACATGAATGCATAATAAGCGCCTGCAATTAGCCCCGGCCAGCCATTGGCATATTGTAATTAATGTGCCGCCTGTACGTCGAATCAGTCAGAGGAGTCTAATTTGGGTGTATGCGGGGGGGTTGGGGTGTAGATCAGATCCTGGGATAATTGTGGGTGACTCCGGTCCCTCTCCGTCGTGGGGTGGGACAGAGCTCAGGTCTCCAGAGGACGTTAAGAAACTGTAACCCCCCCCCCACCTCTCTATCATTTGAACATGTGCCCTGCAGAGATCAGCAGGAGGAAAAAAAGTGTTTTACATTCACAGATGATCCTAATTTGGTGTGGTTTGGAGTGTAATTTAGATCAAACATAGCCATGTAAATGAGTCAAGGTTTTCATAATTAGGTGCCTCTGAAGAGGGGTGGAGAGCGAAAAGGGGAAGAGCCCCGGACCACATCAGTAGGTGTGGCGTCGTCCACGAGCCGCTCTCCTTCCACTCTTTCTTCCCAAGGAGAGCTGCAGCAGGAACGAGAGGGGGGGGACTCGCTCCCAGCGGCACTCGGTAACAAAATAGGTCACTCCGCGCCGATTTGGCTTGTCTGTTTCCACTAAGCAGCCGACTCGGCTCTGTTTGGTAGAGAGGAGAACCCTGGCCGGCTGCCAGCCAGCAGCACGCACACACAGACGGGGAATGGGCCCCCTTCTCTCCCCCCAGTGGGCCTGTTGATTGAGGATTACCACACTGGAATATTACGGGTATTGTGTAGGAGTAATGTTTACATTTACATCTTTTTGGTTGAAAGGCTCACAGAGAGGAGCAACAGTAGGAAAGCAGCTGCTGCAGAACGAAGCCACTGATAAATACAGAATAGTAAATGAATTTAAACAAAACTACAGATAATGCAGGTTAGTTTCTACATTTCGGGGGGATTTTCTGTGACTTATCATCACAGGATCATGATAGAGGAGAGAACTGGACACAGTTCTTCCCTTCAATTGTCTATAATTCCTCAAATTAAAGAATTTATGTTTGAAAAAATCCTCAGGAAAACATCTTTTAACCAGATACTTTAGGAACCCCCACTGCAGAACATAACCTAACTGTAGTGGCAGCATTATGATGCGGGGAAGTTCATTACCAAGGAGAGGGTTGATTGGTCCAAAAATGGATGAAACAAAACCGCTAGAGCATGAGCGGTTCTAGACGGGGGCCAGTGCCCCTGTAGATCATGTCCTGGGCCCCGTACTAATGACATAATACTACACTGCAAAAATGATCTCAAAATGAGTAAAAATGTCTTAATTTATGAGTATTTACCCTTAATTTGAGCAGGTAAATAAGATGATTTGCCAATGGAATTAGCATTTTTACTCTTAAAATAAGGTATCTAGAAAAAATGCAATTGTTTTTTCTTATTTTAAGTGTAAATTGTCTTGTTCCATTGGCAAAGTGTCTCACTTAAATCATTAATTCAAGAAAAAATGCACTTATTTTAAGAAGAAATTACTTATTTAGATTTTATTTTTTTTGCACTGTAGGAGAAATTCTAATAATGATGCGCGCTGGAGCAGACATGGTTTCTGATTGGTCCTTTGGATCTATTTCATTTTTTTTCTTTAAAAAATTCTGTTTTCCTAATTATTTAAAAACAATAAGTTGATAGCTTCAGTGATATTGAGATAGCGTCCCAGTTTTCATCTGTTATTTTTTTTTTCAAAACAAATAAAAAAGAACACTAACTGTTACAGCTGAATTTATCAGTTTTTCTCGAGTTCTAATATGACATTCCAAAATGTATCAATGTATCTTGACCTAATATTCCAAATAATAGCTTTATTTGATCTTTTTTATTTATATATTTATATAGCTGCAATTTCTTGAGTTGTTTTTTTGCTATGCTAAGGGATTTTTATTTTGATTTTAACGATAATCCAAAAGAATATTTTTGAGCCAAACATAAATATTTTCAGTTTTAAGACATATAATTTTAATTAAACCTAATTGAAGAAATTCACTTCATTCAGCTCTTTTAAAATATTTGAATTTGAATTTTTTTCGCTTCATGCTTTTTTGTGCCCCCATGAAAACCCGCTGGCCCCCCCCTGGTACATTTGGCCTAGAACCGCCACTGCGTTAGAGGCTGCAGACTGACCATTAGGATGGCGACTTTATAGTTTATTATCCAGATGACGTAATCTAAAGGGGACACATGGAGAGACGTTTAAGGGCTTAGATGTTGCATCTATGTAATGAAAAGTGTCAAAAATCCTCATTTTAAGATGTTTATCCTTATAAACCAAATCTATCTCTGAATCAGAAACAAAATGGCCATCAGCTGGCGCCTGCATCAGAGAAGCAGAGCGAACCTCCTGAAGCCTCCCAGTTCAGCCACCTGCCCGTCTTTACTTCCACATTTAGGGTGTCGATGCCAACCGTCTAAAAGTATGTTGGAAAAAGCTTGTGATGTACAGTTTACTAACATCAAGCTGCTTGGTTTGTGAGTTTGAAAGTACAAACAGTTTGCGCGGGTCTCTGTGCCAAGGCGTGCAGAAGTTTCCGCTCTAACTCCGACGGAAGCCAGCGAGAGGCCGGAGAGGCCACCTGCACAGAAGGTAAACGCAACATGACGGGATTGTGAACCTCCCCGGGGATGCTGGGACGGCCACATGGCCCGCCAGATCTGCCAGGGTGGCCCCGGCGACATCCGGCTGAGTGGCGTGCTGGGCGACACCCAGCTAAGCCCGGGGATTAGCTCGTGGTGCCACCTATCTGATGAAAGCCGTGCCAACGGGATTGTACTCCCTTCTCTGCACGTCGATGGCCGCCCGCCCCCGTCTCTGTTTCTCCACAATCTTATCAGCTCCTCTCTTTGTTTCTGGCAGCAGTGGGAGGCACATGCACGCTACCATGTTGCTAGGGAAGTCTTACTTTTGGCTTCCAGAACTCATCATCTTCGATTTAGAAAAGGAAAAGCGGGTCCAAGGACTGATCCATCTGAAGAGTGGACTCCCTTCCTTTGCTTTGACACCTCACCCTCCAACATGATTGACGTCCCACTTTTAAAATGGATCACGGTGCTTCTCAGAGGCTGTCAGTCCATTAGACTCCTCTCATGCTGAATGACCTAAACCTCTGGGTCCAACCAAGCTTTGAAATGTCCCAGTTTGTTTCTGCACCACAACCTTTCCCAGGTTGATTTCTGGACTTGGACTAGACCGCTTTGCCTCAACCCTTGCTTGGTGCAGTTCTTGTTGGGTTTGCTTCATCCTTCTTCAGATGATGACTCAGTTCTACCAGAGCTTTATATGTCTGATGGATCTTAAGGAGAAATGACCTAAACCTTTGGGTCGAACCAAGCTTTGAAATGTTGTCAGAGTTTGTTTCTGCACCACAACCTTTCCCAGGTTGATTTATGGACTTGGACTAGACCGCTGCACCACTTTGCCTCAACCCTTGTGTTAGGTTTATTCAATGATTATAAAATTAATGTGTGTTTATGAAACATTTGTTGGAGGGGATGCTCCACTCATGTCTCATGTTTCAGTCAGGAGACCATCCTGCCTCTAATGGAGCATTCTGTCTTTATGAACTGATCAATTGTTCTGTCAGAACAATACTCTGTCTGTAACCATGCGTCATGTTCTGTTAATAAAACGCTCTGCGGAGGAGGTCCAATGGGAGACGGTGTGTTTGAGTCTGGGGTTCAACTGTCTCTCCTTCTGCAGAAATTGTATCCATTACTGTGTATTTCAGTTCTTTTGCAAAAACCTACATTTTATGAACCCAACACCTTGCTTGGTGCAGTTCTTGTTGGGTTTGCTTCATTCTTCTTCAGATGATGACCCAGTTCTACTAGAGCTTTAGATGTCTGATGGATCTTAAGGTGGAATCCAGGAGAAAGTACCACCCTAAACCAGTCTAAAACCAGCCCAACAGTGGACTCAATACGTTGGTAATTTAATCATGCTGCTTATTTTCCCTCCCTGGCATTAAGTTAACGTATTGTAGAACTTATATAAGTTGTAGGATCAGGAAGAAAACCCTCATTTGTTCATTTAATACCAATGCAGGTGTCATTAGTTTGAACACCTTCTCTAGTTGCCATAAAGTTCCTCTAATAGGAAGCTGAGGACTAAAATAGCTCTGCTCTCGAGGACATAATCACTTCTGCGTTTGAAGAGTCGACTTCTTCTCTGTCACCCAGATGTATGTATGACATCTTGTAATGAAACCCTTCAAGTTACTCTCTGAAAATGACCTGCCATTCAAACAAATTAGATCTAAATGAAGCTTCTCGAACCCGTCCATCGCTCTCCAACGTCGCCTCAGCGTGCGCCGGCCTCTGTGCAACGCTCTTTAATTAAAAACGCTCTTGACTGTGATGTTTCTGCAGGATCCACCACAGCCAGGCCGCTTTCTTCCTCCTCCTCCTCCTCGTTTTGGTTTGCAGAGATATGAAGCTGAAGCCCTCAAACTCAGAAATAGGAAGTGACACAGTGGCAAAAACAACAACCTATTGGACGCTTAAAGTTTTTTCTATGTTTAGGATCAGTTTCTGATGCTAAAGGAAAGAAACAAGAATCTCAGCTGAGATTACTAACATTAGAAAGCTTTGACGTAAACTTTATTTCAACCAACATGAACATAAATGACCAAAACACCAAAACCCGAACAAAGGAAAGTGAACTTTTGCTCAGAAGTTGGTCACTATATACCTGGGGCGCCAATCCAGGGATGTCTGGTCCTCACTGTTGTAACTGCTCTCAGATAAATGGATGGAGAGAAGGGAGGGATAATTATGACCTTAACAAGGATAACACCACAACTTCCCAAAGAAAACACTTAATTGATCTGATTAACAGGAACAAGAGAAAGAAAAGACAAAAAGATTTCTCTGAAAGATCAACTTCCTTCCTTGACAGATTTGAATTACCAAATAGAATTTTAAAGTCAAAGCTACAAAGATTATTTGAACAATCACAAAAAGGTTATAGGTTATTTATTAAAGTCGTATGGAAATCATATTTAAATGTCAAATCATTCTGGCTTAAACCTGTATATAAATGTACTCTTTATCAGACCATATTGTCCCAAAAGTAAGAAAATTTCTATTTAAAAAAAAATCCTGTTTTAAAATCTGTTTTTTTCCCCCCCATTATCTTATGCAGGCCAGTTAGTTCTACATCAGCTTGTACACCTAAATTCGGCCAATCATATCAACGGTCATCTGTCAATCGAATTTTTTCAGTCATAGCATCTTGATTCATATGTTGCAGCTAATATACGCAACGGCTGAAATAAGAAATCAGAATAATTTCTTTTCCCATTGAGTTGCGTCCCAGTGTTCACGGGGATGGACGTCTGTGTCTTCGGCAGGCGTAGAACTAACAGAACTGGCAGCGTTGCGAGGCAAGGGCTCAAACATGTACGGCTGGAAGCCTTCTACACCAAACCAAGCTTCTGCCGCCCTGGCGTCCTCTTCCACAACATCTTCGTCCCTGCTTTCCTCCTCTAAATAAAAAAAGGACGATGGAGGAGACTCATCCACGACCTCCGACACTAAACTCTCCTCCTCTTGCATGTTTCCTCTGTCCATAGTGTTCCTTGACAGTGTCGTTTCTAAGTCACCAATTTAGTGCTACTTGGTCCCAATGGAATTTCCCATTGGGAACCTACTACAGGGTTTCTGCGGGTCATTAAAAATCATTAAAAGTCATTAAATTGTTATTTTTTAAAGTAAGGCCTTAATTGGCATTAAAATTCATTAAATTTGTTTATATTATATCACGATATATTTGCGTGGAACTGCTTCAGGTTGATCGCAAAGAGGTATGTTCGGAAAAGAAGATTGAGTCTGAGAAACAGCTAGAGAATGGGTAAGAATGCCACTTTCAACAAAAGTGGTTGGAAAACGAGGAATTCGGGGCATGGCTGCAGCCTGTCGACTGTTACCTGTTGGTGGCATTAAATTATTTCTAAGAGCATTAAAAAGCATTAAATTAGAGTTATTCATTCCTGTATAAACCTTGTACTAGTTTCTAACTGGTTAGCAAGATGCTTCCGACAAAACGGACACAATCGAACTTGCTTAGGAACCTTCCGCCACAACAATCCCGCCCCCTTGATAATCAACCAATCACATTCACTTAATTCACTCGTGTAAAGTCGGGCACCACTCAGGAGAATTCGGAAATACAACGGTACTTACGACTTTAAGTGGAGGAATTTTAATTCATTCTGCATCACAGAATATTTTATTTAAATGTAAGTTCAATGTAAAGAGTTTTCCTCCATCTCAGTTGGATAAAGCCCAGACTTTGACTATTCCTCTCCACAATATTCGCTGCATTCAGAGATGGAGATGCTGTTGTGCTTCTGATCTTTGTACTGCAGGCGGGACATTCTGGTTCAGGGGTTTTCTAACGGAGAGGACTGTTGGTATTATGGTTTGCTTCTGAGGTTCTTTTAGTTTTATTCCAGATGTCGGAGGACTCATCCACTATCAGCTTTGGGTCATAAAGATGTTTTAGGTGAATATCAGCAGTGCTTCTGGCCTTGGAACTCTCTCACTGAGGCCAAGTCTGCCAACCTGACCTTTGACCTTAAACTCAGGCAGTGAGTCCTACATAGCTTTAGTTGCTGTTATTGGTTGTTCAGGATGAGTTTTTGATGTTCTCTTGGAATCAGGTTGCTAGAAGACTACTGGTTCTCCGCGGTTCCACCTTTTCTCTGTTTGTAGATGAAAGTTCTCACTGGTTCTCTGGAGTTCCACCTCCTTAGAAAGTGTATTCTCCTACTTCATGTTGTCAGACAGTTCCCAGTTTTGAGTTTAGCTGCTGTTCTGAGGAAGTTTCAATTTTATGTTCTGTTTTTTTGGTTGATTTAGTTTCATAGATTTATGTCTGTATACCGGTTTAATTTTTCTCTGGATGTCCTTCTGTCTGCGCCTTATAGTTGTGGATCAGCTGCTATGAAATAGAAAAAATATCTGGGATTATTCTCATAACATAAACATTTGTTTGAATAAGCAGAAGATGTAATAATTGTTTTAGAAAATCAAACAGTGTTCTGACACTGGATGACCAGAAGTCACCTTGGGAGCGTGTCCCACCTTCCCTCCCTCCCTCTGAGACCCCAGGCCCGCTGCAGAGGGGACAGGCCTGCCAAACGTGGCACATGGCTTCAGGTTTGGGGACAACAGAAGTCCCTGCAGGGGCTCTTGAGCTCTTGGAGCCTGTGGCAGCACCGCACACAAACTCTGTCACCGTTCGGCACGCATTCCTCCCCCAGAGGGAGACGGGAACATTGGGGACGGAGCTACCTCGGAGCTCCTCTCCCGCTTTTTCCTCCACCTCTTCTTCCCCTCGACCTCTCCGCTGCAGGCTTTGCCTCGCACATGTGACAGCCTCATGCCGTATTACCCATACACCTCTCCGTCCATGTCTGCTTCGCTCAGAGCCATGTTCCCTTATGTGGCATCAAAACTGGGACACGAGCATGACGCCCACAGACACATGAAAGCATGGAAGTAGTGGGAAACAGGAGAGCTGTGGCCTCTCTGTCCCTCTTTCTGTTTCATTCATTGTTCACTAAGTCTAAAGCAAAACAAAGCAGCACCTTTTACTGCTCTTGATTTTTTAATCGGCGTAATTTCTTTCCAATAACCATCAATAAAATCAAGTGCAAACACGGTGGTGGCAGCGTGATGCCGTGGGGCCATAATTTTCATCAGAGGTGGCGAGGATGAGATTAAAAACGCATAATTTACTGACTGGATTTTCTCTGCTGGATTTTATTTAGAGGAACTAAATACAAATACAAATCAAACTGTGACAAAAATGATCATAATAAAATTTAATTAAAATTTAATAAATAGGAAACTTTTTGAATCTATATTTCATATTACATCACTACGGAAGAGGATTAGGGCCACTGGGAAAAAAAAAAGTTTACTGATTTTTAAATTTTATTTCGGTTTAACATGGGAAAAAATTTGTTAGCTGTCAGAATTCTGAGAAAAAAGTCAGAATTCTGGGATTAAAGTCAGAAGAATTCTGAGATTAAAGTCAGAAGAATTCTGAGATTAAAGTCAGAAGAATTCTGAGATCAAAGTTGGAAGAATTCTGAGATCAAAGTCAGAAGAATTCTGAGATCAAAGTCAGAAGAATTCTGAGATCAAAGTCAGAAGAATTCTGAGATTAAAGTCAGAAGAATTCTGAGATCAAAGTCAGAAGAATTCTGAGATCAAAGTCAGAAGAATTCTGAGATTAAAGTCAGAAGAATTCTGAGATCAAAGTCAGAAGAATTCTGAGATCAAAGTCAGAAGAATTCTGAGATCAAAGTCAGAAGAATTCTGAGATCAAAGTCAGAAGAATTCTGAGATCAAAGTCAGAAGAATTCTGAGATCAAAGTCAGAAGAATTCTGGGATCAAAGTCAGAAGAATTCTGAGATCAAAGTCAGAAGAATTCTGAGATCAAAGTCAGAAGAATTCTGAGATTAAAGTCAGAAGAATTCTGAGATCAAAGTCAGAAGAATTCTGAGATTAAAGTCAGAAGAATTCTGAGATTAAAGTCAGAAGAATTCTGAGATCAAAGTCAGAAGAATTCTGAGATCAAAGTCAGAAGAATTCTGAGATTAAAGTCAGAAGAATTCTGAGATCAAAGTCAGAAGAATTCTGAGATCAAAGTCAGAAGAATTCTGAGATCAAAGTCAGAAGAATTCTGAGATTAAAGTCAGAAGAATTCTGAGATCAAAGTCAGAAGAATTCTGAGATCAAAGTCAGAAGAATTCTGAGATCAAAGTCAGAAGAATTCTGAGATCAAAGTCAGAAGAATTCTGAGATCAAAGTCAGAAGAATTCTGAGATCAAAGTCAGAAGAATTCTGAGATCAAAGTCAGAAGAATTCTGAGATTAAAGTCAGAAGAATTCTGAGATCAAAGTCAGAAGAATTCTGAGATCAAAGTCAGAAGAATTCTGAGATCAAAGTCAGAAGAATTCTGAGATTAAAGTCAGAAGAATTCTGAGATTAAAGTCAGAAGAATTCTGAGATTAAAGTCAGAAGAATTCTGAGATTAAAGTCAGAAGAATTCTGAGATTAAAGTCAGAAGAATTCTGAGATTAAAGTCAGAAGAATTCTGAGATTAAAGTCAGAAGAATTCTGAGATTAAAGTCAGAAGAATTCTGAGATTAAAGTCAGAAGAATTCTGAGATTAAAGTCAGAAGAATTCTGAGATTAAAGTCAGAAGAATTCTGAGATCAAAGTCAGAAGAATTCTGAGATCAAAGTCAGAAGAATTCTGAGATTAAAGTCAGAAGAATTCTGGGAATTAAAGTCAGAAGAATTCTGGGAATTAAAGTCAGAAGAATTCTGAGATCAAAGTCAGAAGAATTCTGAGATCAAAGTCAGAAGAATTCTGAGATCAAAGTCAGAAGAATTCTGAGATCAAAGTCAGAAGAATTCTGAGATCAAAGTCAGAAGAATTCTGAGATCAAAGTCAGAAGAATTCTGAGATCAAAGTCAGAAGAATTCTGAGATCAAAGTCAGAAGAATTCTGAGATCAAAGTCAGAAGAATTCTGAGATCAAAGTCAGAAGAATTCTGAGATTAAAGTCAGAAGAATTCTGGGAATTAAAGTCAGAAGAATTCTGGGAATTAAAGTCAGAAGAATTCTGGGAGTTAAAGTCAGAAGAATTCTGAGATCAAAGTCAGAAGAATTCTGAGATTAAAGTCAGAAGAATTCTGAGATCAAAGTCAGAAGAATTCTGGGATCAAAGTCAGAAGAATTCTGAGATCAAAGTCAGAAGAATTCTGAGATTAAAGTCAGAAGAATTCTGAGATCAAAGTCAGAAGAATTCTGAGATCAAAGTCAGAAGAATTCTGAGATCAAAGTCAGAAGAATTCTGAGATCAAAGTCATAAGAATTCTGAGATCAAAGTCAGAAGAATTCTGAGATCAAAGTCAGAAGAATTCTGAGATCAAAGTCATAAGAATTCTGAGATCAAAGTCATAAGAATTCTGAGATCAAAGTCATAAGAATTCTGAGATTAAAGTCATAAGAATTCTGAGATCAAAGTCATAAGAATTCTGAGATCAAAGTCAGAAGAATTCTGAGATCAAAGTCAGAAGAATTCTGAGATTAAAGTCAGAAGAATTCTGAGATCAAAGTCAGAAGAATTCTGAGATCAAAGTCAGAAGAATTCTGGGAATTAAAGTCAGAAGAATTCTGGGAATTAAAGTCAGAAGAATTCTGGGAGTTAAAGTCAGAAGAATTCTGGGAGTTAAAGTCAGAAGAATTCTGGGAGTTAAAGTCAGAAGAATTCTGGGAGTTAAAGTCAGAAGAATTCTGGGAGTTAAAGTCAGAAGAATTCTGGGAATTAAAGTCAGAAGAATTCTGGGAATTAAAGTCAGAAGAATTCTGGGAATTAAAGTCAGAAGAATTCTGGGAATTAAAGTCAGAAGAATTCTGGGAATTAAAGTCAGAATTAAAAAAAATTAAACTGAAATAAAATTTAAAAATCAGTTAACTTTTTTATTGTTTTTCCAGTGGCCCTAATCCTTTTTCATACATCACAATATAACACAGTATAAAAAAAAAAGTCAAGCAGCGACAAATAAATACAATTTTTAACCTTATATCACTTTTAGCAGAAAACTTTCTAGTATTCTATTCCCTTCATCCTTAACAGATTTTTTTGTTTAATTAAAGACATGCTATGAATTTTAAATATATTTTTTATTTTTTTTGTGTGTGCAAACTTTGAAAAAATTGGATTTTACTTAAAAAATTGTCTTTAAAATGAGACAAATGCTCTTATCTACTAGATTCATAAAGCAGCATTAGAAAAGAAAAGGCTCCCATTCTTATGTTTTCGATAGTTTCCATGCGGTCGTGCGTTTCTAAAGTTAAAGTAAATCCAAACATTTGTAATAAATATCCATGAATCCAGAGGATCCAGTTTATTAGCGCCCACCCAGACCTGGTTATGAGTATGAAAAAGGTTTGTTGTACCTGTAAGTGGAGTGAAAAGCAGCGTGTAGAGCGACGGGGGGTCTGTGCATGTAAGGAGATGAAAGTAGAGCTAAACTCATTGTCTTTACGAGCTTTAAGGAGTCTGTAAACGGCGTCCCGGGGGAACTTTAAAGTCACATCACTCCTGGCTTTATGAGCGCTCCTCGGAGATGACACGGAGCGCCTCCAGATCCAATATTCTCAGAGATGAGAGTTCGTAAACGCTGTGCTCGTCGACGCCGCCTTATTTGCTTTTACAAGTATTAGTTTCTGTATTAGATTCCCTCCTCAATATTCTGAACTTTCATCGCCTGAAAAGTTGAGAGGAAGGGGGCGTCCCCTCCTGCTTCGCTTCATTAGCTGCCTCCTAATCTGCCGATGTGGCGATAAGAAAATGTGAACACCAGAGGAGAGGCGAAGCCGTCCCTGACACGCCATTAAACGGTGATGCATGGCCGCCGCTGGGAGCGCTCCTCCAACTGTCCCGGTTGAAAGGTCGGCGCAGAGACGTGACGCTTCCTGACCCCTTCTGCTCAGGAGATCCAGCATCTCTCCTGTCGCACTGCGGCCATCTTAATCGGAATAACCTGTTTATCCGACCGTCCTGGAGCTGCGGTGAGCTCCCAATAAAACATCCCGGATCATTTTCCCGCTCCTTTATCTTCAGGTTGTTATCACAGTATATGAAGCCTTGGCTGCTATCTTCCATCATGACTACTTCTAATGGCTTTTAAAGTAGTTACCTGCACAGTCCTGACATTTATTACCGGGGTTTTCCAGCACAGAGGTCTGCTGCTATCAGGAGGCGACATCATTATGAATTATTGTTTGCAGCTAAGGTAGAAAATTGTACTTTGTGGCTCTGTTTTCCCGGTGATAAATCAACCAGTCACTTCTCACATCTCGGACTCTGAAAGCTGCTGAGCGCAGAGCTTTTCTCTCCTCTTCCTGCTGCTCCACCATTTTTCCTCGCCTTCGAGGTGAAAATGCGGCTTCCTGCCGGCCGACGCTTCCCAACATCTCTCCTGAGCTGCAGGTCTCTGCTTCTAAACTCACAAAGTGTCAGGAAAATAACAAGAGAGCAGGAGGGAGGGCGAATTCGTCAGCTGCTATCAGATGCCGGCTAACATCGGTCCGGGAGCGTCGGGACAATGAGAGGTGAACCGGCCCAACTTTATCCCCGGCTACATCTCCTTTGGTAAAGTAATCCTCTGTGTGGCGAAGGCGAGATAAGGCCCCGACGTTCGCTCACCGCCTCAGAGGGACGGAGACGCTGTAAACGCGGAGGATCATCGCTCACCGTAAAGAAGCAGAGACTCCAGGCAGGACAATGATCTTCTGTCAGAGCTGGGGTCAGGACGATGGCTGAGGAGGACCTGGATGGAGACGTGACTTGGAAAAGAAACAGAAGAGAGATAGAGGGAGGAAATAGGGATGTAGTGCATGAAAAATGGGGAAACTGTCGCAAAAAACGGACTGAAATTCAATAAAATATATAGAACTGAGCACAATATTTAATAAAAAAACACATTAAAGTATTTAGCAGTTGGTTGGAGAGGAACGAACCGAGTATTAAAAAGCAAACAGAATCAGAGAGGGAGGTGAACGAAACAAAAGGATCCACAAACAAACATCTGTGAAAAAGTGAAACTAGGGGTGTGCTTTAGTGGCGCAGTGGTTAGCGCACACAACTCGTGTATAGAGGCCTTAACCCCTGCAGGGTTCCCGCGGGTCCTTAAAAAGTCTTAAAAGGCATTGAATTCTTCAAAATAAAACTAAGGCCTTAATTGGTATTAAAATGTCTTAAATCAGTCTTTCGTAGGTTTTAATTCTTAAATCATCATAAATAGGATTATTTTTATTACGATTTATTTTTGTAATCTAAATAAACGTTAAAATTTACAATTTCTTTTTATTATAAAAAAAAAAATAACAGCTCGCCATTATTGGCTCCGTCCCGATAGCGGAACCAATAAAAGCGTTGTTGCGGCCTGGACATTTGGGAGATGCGCCATTTACTTTTTGTCTGGAAAATATGAGCAAGTGTAAATGTAACCAAAATTGTCTGCAGCCAAGAGTTTCCTCCATGGCTAAAACCAGGGAACATACATGAGGCTCAGTGGATTTATGCAAGAAGCGATTCAAGCTCAGAACGATGGGAATTAAGGCAGTGGAGTCGCACATGCGAAGCGCGAAACACAAAGCATCAAAATGGAGTTACGGAGAAACAGCCGGTATTTCTCAGTTTAGTTCCACCCTTGTCTCTGCAACGCCTCCACTTTTCTCCAAATCAAACACACTAAGAAAACGATACAAAGAAAAATAGCTGCAAAAAAGACTTAGCACTGGTTATGTTGGGGCTTTAAAACTGATTAGTTTTGTTCCCTGCTAAAACAAAGTTTGTGAATTCAGTGAAATAATTGTTAAAATATATCTGTCATTTGTGTGTTTTTAGCTTTCTTCCTGTATGGGAAGCTTTTCAAAATTTGAAACATTAGTGCAGTGGTTGATGTTAAAATAAACCTTTGGGTTAAGTTGTCGCAAGCAGGTTTTTCTTGTTTCTTTTGAATTTGGTCTTAAATGTTTATTTCAAGTGGCATTAAAAAGTCTTAAAAAGTCTTGAACTTAACTTGCCTTATGCTGTAGGAACCCTGCCCTGATTCCACATACTCCGTCAGCTCGCTACTCCGCCCCGCCGGGGAGTACTTGTCTGTCATGTCAATTAATGAGAACTTTTCCACATCAGCCGCTACCACCAGGTCAAGATCCGCAATTGCAATCACTCTAAACAGGAAAAAGAACATCCAGAAGATCCGGTTTATTAGAATATAGTTACAATGGATTGGTAACTACAAATTACAGCATAATTCTTAGAAATTCCCCAAAAGTTGCGTTTAATTAAATGATTGGATACAAGCTATTGTTACCTCAACATACCAGGAAGCAGATTTCTCATCTACAGGTGCTGGTCATAAAATTAGAATATCATGAAAAAGTAGATTGATTTCAGTAATTCCATTTAAAAAGTGAAACTTGTATATTATATTCATACATTACATACAAACTCATATATTTCAGATGTTTATTTTGTTTAATTTTGATGATTACAAATGACAACAAATGAAAATCTCAAATTCATCATATCAGAAAATTAGAATATTACTGAAGACCAATAAAAACAAAGGATTTATAGAAATGTTGGCCAACTGAAAAGTATGAACATGAAAAGTATGAGCATGTACAGCACTCAGTATTTAGTTGGGCCTCCTTTGGCCTGTATTACTGCAGCAATGCGGCGTGGCATGGAGTCGATCAGTCTGTGGCACTGCTCAGGTGTTATGATAGCCCAGGTTGCTCTAATAGTGGCTTTTAGCTCTTCTGAATTGTTGGGTCTGGTGTATTGCATCTTCTTCTTCACAATACCCCATAGATTTTCTATGGGGTTAAGGTCAGGAGAGTTTGCTGGCCAATTAAGAACAGGGATACCATGGTCCTTCAACCAGGTACTGGTAGCTTTGGCACTGTGTGCAGGTGCCAAGTCCTGTTGGAAAATGAAATCTGCATCTCCAAAAAGTTGGTCAGCTGCAGGAAGCATGAAGTGCTCTAAAACTTCCTGGTATGTGGCTGCGTTGACCCTGGACCTCAGAAAACACAATGGACCAACACCAGCAGATGACATGGCACCCCAAACCATCACTGACTGTGGAAACTTTACACTGGACTTCAAGCAACGTGGATGAAGTGCCTCTCTTCTTTTCCTCCAGACTCTGGGACCTTGATTTCCAAAGGAAATGCAAAATTTACTTTCATCAGAGAACATGACTTTGGACCACTCACCAGCAGTCCAGTCCTGTTTCTCTTTAGCCCAGGCAAGACGCTTCTGACGCTGTCTGTGGTTCAAGAGTGGCTTGACACAAGGAATGCGACAGCAGAAACCCATGTCTTTCATACGTCTGTGTGTGGTGGTTCTTGAAGCACTCACTCCAGCTGCAGTCCACTCTTTGTGAATCTCCCCCACATTTTTGAATGGGTTTTGTTTCACAATCCTCTCCAGGGTGCGGTTATCTCTCTTGCTTGTACACTTTTTTCGACCACATCTTTTCCTTCCCTTCGCCTCTCTATTAATGTGCTTGGACACTGAGCTCTGTGAACAGCCAGCCTCTTTAGCGATGACCTTTTGTTTCTTGCCCTCCTTGTGCAAGGTGTCGATGGTCGTCTTTTGGACAACTGTCAAGTCAGCAGTCTTCCCCATGATTGTGTAGCCTATAGAACTAGACTGAAAGACCATTTAAAGGCTTTTGCAGGTGGTTTGAGTTAATTAGCTGATTAGAGTGTGGCACCAGGGGCCATCAATTTTGAACCTTTTCACAATATTCTAATTTTCTGATATGATGAATTTGAGATTTTCATTTGTTGTCATTTGTAATCATCAAAATTAAACAAAATAAACATCTGAAATATATGAGTTTGTATGTAATGTATGAATATAATATACAAGTTTCACTTTTTAAATGGAATTACTGAAATCAATCTACTTTTTCATGATATTCTAATTTTATGACCAGCACCTGTAAATAAACATATTTACTTGTACGGAATGCTTAAAAGTTTAATTAAATCCAGTCAAAAGAAAGTTCTTATTGCAGGCAGGGATGAAGAGATGCTGAGTTAGGAAGTAGAGAACAGCAAGAGTTCATACAAACTGATTTTGTATAATCCTGGTTATTCCTGTTACAAAAATCCACAACAAAAAGAAAATATTGGGGCAGAAACTGCACATGTGCTGGATGCTGAAGGGGGTTATTTGAATTAGGGATGCACGATGTTGGGATTTTGGCCGATATCCGATATGCCGATATTTTAAAACTCATGTAGCCGATAACCGATATCGATACCGATGTTAAAGCTTGACAAAAATAAGTAGTCATTGAAAATAGCAGTTTTGTTATCCATTTCTGACACTTTGAAAAATAATATACTCAAATATATTTTCATATGCTGATATCAAATTGATTTTTAAAAACGCGGTATCGATCTATTTTACTTCAAAATCTCGTGAAATTTCATCGTTCTGTTACAAACTCTCGTGATATTTTGCAAATTCTTGTGAGATTTTGTTAGTAAAATAGATCGATACCGCGTCAATATATCAACATATAAAAATATGGCAAAATTTCGTGAATTTTCGGGGTATTTCGTAGCATAACGATGACATATAGCAATATTTCATTAGTAAAAGAGATTGATATGGTGTTTTTAAAAGGCAATATATCAGCATATGAAGGTATTGTGATATTTTAATGTATCAATATTTTTTCCCTCGTCTTTAGAAGTTTTTAAGTCTGTAAAAAATAAGTTTTTGAGGAAGAAGTATTTTTATTTTATCTTTTTTTTTTTTTAGACTTTAGAAACTCAGAAGCTGATCAAATATCGGGTTAAATATCGGTGGGGTGGCTGATGTCCGATATTCAGTTTTAAGGGAGAGAGTAAAAAAAAGATTCCTTAACTCAAAATGTCACAAAAAAGTAAAGACTTTTTATGTCGGTAAAACAAACTGCGAGCAAAGAGTGGAAAAATGAGAAGTGATCCTGGGACAATTATTAAATTGAGTAAAAACTAATTGAATAAAGTAAATGAAATCACAGTATCTGCATGTTGAACTTATACCTTTGTAAACTACTGAAATAATCTGGATTAAGTTTGGGTCCTTGGCTTTAACATCTTTTATTTCTGTGACCGTCTTTCTTTGACAAACCCTTAAACCATTGGTAGCTCCCTTCATTGTAGACTTTTCGTATCTGTAAAGTATGGAAGTTCCTAAAGGCATTTTATTTGTAAAAATGTTTCTATATTTCTAATCTGGCCTTTTGGTATTTTGATAGAAATATTTCTTGGATTCCCTTGAAATGCTTCATCTAAGTTTAGGATTGATCCACATTGAAACAGTTCCTCTTCCTCTTTTAAATAATTGAAGCCAGAAGTTTTTTGCATATTTAATTTCGGTTTTTTTAGTAATTAAACTGTGGAAACCTGTGAGGAGAAGATCTGTGAGGTGTATGAGAGGAAACTGCAAATTGACAAAAGGAGGAAGAGGATTAGGGAGGCCTTTTCGTCTAGACTGCGTACAAAGAAGCTAATTAACGCTAACAAAAACCTGAGTTCCCTCACCTACTTCAAAAAGACCGCCACAGGTTACTGCTTAGCGCTACCTTGATGTGCTCGCCCACGGAGATGAGCATCACCTTCTTCTGCATTCTGATCACCACACGGCGCTCCGGCTCCATTAGGATGATTAATATTAATGTCTTGGCAGCTTCTCTCTGCTGATCAGAGCTCTGGGTTGACTGGATCCCAGCGTGGAGCCACACCTTGCTGCAGGTGACTGTCGGCTTTGATTATTAGCAGATTAAGGGCTCTCTTTTAAAACCACCGCTGGTCAACACAGTCGGATAATCTGCCAAAGCGCCGGGCGATTATTCACTGTCAGAGGGCATTGAGAGGCAAGACGGTGAGGGCTGACAGCTCAAGAGATTACAGCTAGCCACACGGCTAAACATGTCTGTAGGATATTATATATGCAGAATGGTGTTAGCAGGTGGATCAGTTCAATCAATTTAAGGGACCTCTATCTGTCCTCTAATGAAGGCACGTATAAAAGAATTGCTCAGTTTGATTAAAGTGGGTTTTTATGGAGCTAATATCAGCAGAAACCATTGTTTTATTTCTCTTTTTATAATTTAACTCAAAACGAGTGTAAAATTAAAACATTGATAAATAAAGATACAGTTTTACCTGTGTACCAATATATAACCCATAACCCAAGTTAGAGGATTAACTTCAACTTTTTAATCAAACATAATTATAAAAGTACAATTTTTAAAACAATTTTAAGTATAAGAGTAAACGTAATGCAGTAAAAAATGTTTACGACAGAAGCTTTACTGCTCTACCCTATTAAAGGAACAATTTTTTACAATTCCGGATGATAACTTCCTCAGACTTAATTTTCTTAGTTTTATAACTATTGGCAACACTGTCAAATTTACCTTTGCATCATCTTGAAAAACTGTTTAGTTTTTACTATTTTTGGTATGCGGATAACACGTTTTTTTTTGTTTTTAAATACCAACATATTTAAAGACCATAATGAAAATGAGCTAAAGTGAAACCAAACTGATGATGTCTAATGACGTCATCATCAAACAAGCTCAGATTAAACCATCTTTATCTGCATTTTTGTTGTTTGTTTCTTTAGATTACGCACTATATAGCAGAAGGTTAAAACGAAACAAAAACATAAAACTCAAAAAGACTAGATTTATGTTTAAATCCAATATATTGACACCATACAATTATCAGAAAATAAGAAAGCAATCAAAACTCGAGAAGCCTTTGTCCTTTTTAATATTATTTAGAGCGCTGTTTCCCCCTAGCGTTAACTTTTGTTTAATAGATTTAAGATATTAGTTGATTTTTGTTTTCTCTTGTCTTTCTTCCTTATTGTTTCTTGATTTGCACAAAACGAGGTCATTTACTTGACTGGTAAAAATTTGAATTTACACTTGTTGAAAATGTCTGTAAATAATGGTTGTCAGGTCTAAGCACCTAAAACATCATACATACATACATACATACATACATACATACATACAGGGAAACAAAGAAGGCACAGAGACAATTAATTTAGTTACTCGAGGAGAGTAGGAAGAGACTGCAGAGTTTACAATCTCCACCCCACTCTGCAGTCTTCAGCTTTCTCCTCGCCATTTATTAAAGAAAAGGGGATGTACCTAATTACACCAGCTGAGGTTTAACTAAGGGGAAGGGAAACAAAAGCATCTTACTTTAAACCTCAGCAGATATGTTAAAACAAAGCATGTGGTTGTTTTACAATTGAATTGTTCCAAGAACACATGGTTAGAAGAAACATGTGATAGAGACTGTTCAGGTCTCTTTTACAACCCAGCATGTGATAGAGGATGTTCAGGCCTCTTTTACAACCCGTCCGTTGCATGACCTTTATCTGGAACAATCTTAAGCAAGAGTTAATGAAAGATGAATCACACATTATACATCATAATAGTTCATTAGAACACAACCCATGAAACACAAAGAAAGTAAGAGTATAAATACAATATTTCTCATAATGGTTGTTGTGAATTCCTATAGTGCAATATGGTTACTCTGTATTGTTCTTTGCAGAAACAAATAAAGTTGTATAAAAAAAAAAAAAAAAAAGTTTAAATCCAAAGCCCAAAAGCTGGTCACCAGAAGTAGCGCGGGATCGCATTTCCGGTGCAGATCGGGCAGAGACGACTGATAAAACAGGATTTTAAGGCATTTATTTTCTCAGGAAATACATTATAAACCTTTAACACATTATATTTTAGTATGTTTACTATTTTTGGAAGGGAAAACATCATTTTGGTATTTTTTTACAAAATAAAATCAAGGACGACCCGGATGTATATCTAGATCCGCAAATGAGCTGATGGTGCATGCGCAGAACGGATCGTGCTTCCGGGACGGATCGGGTAGTGACAACGTACAACAGGAAAAGAAAACATGAGGAGTTTGTAATTGGAGTTTGTAGAGTCGGACCAAGATTCCTCCAACAGGTTTGATGTTTAAGATCGAAAAAGCCCAGTTCCCTGCCAGAAAATGTTTCTCAGTAGTATCTGGGATGGTTGGAATCATCTGTCAGGAAGAAGAAAGGAAGAACCTGACCTGAATGAGATCAGTCTGAACCTCCGGCTAATTTTACAGCCAAAGGGAAAACCCTCCCATTAGCCTCCAACAAGCAGTTTGTGACGGATGCAAACATAATGTGTGAGAAACCGCCAGCATCATTAGGTTAATACTCATTTCTGAGCTGAATTAGCTCCGCTCCTCCTGAGCCCGACCAGTAATTCCTGAGACGGCGTCGGATTGTGTTGCTCCGGCCAACGTTAATCACGTTCTATCAAACCTGCGCTCCTCTGAGAGCCAATCAGGTATCAGATTGCTTTGGGAGTAAAGAAAAACACGAGGTGTCTGGGAACTATGCCCAACCTCATCTGTCTTCACCGTGGAAAGGGGAAGGGGGGGCGGCTCCCCGACCCCTGACCCCCGCAGAGAGCCGCAGCATCCATCACTACATGTTAGGTAATGCAGTTAACTACCTACTTCCTCCGTCAGGGTCTGAGGTGCTGCGGGGTCGTTTGTCTCCAGGTAGATGATCTTTCTGCCGTTCTGCAGATCAAGTTGTTAGGAAGTAATCTGCTGGAGTCGTAGGTGAAAATGAACCTAATCCATCATTAGCTGCTGTTTTAGGTGCTGAACGCTCAGAGTTTTTAAGGAGCCATTAAACCAGCTGCTCTGTTGTTCCAAGGTGGATCCTTTCTTTAATGTCCAACCAGCCCCTTTGGACCGACTCCTTCTGCTCTGCCATTCAACACTCCAGACTCTTTTTTTTAACCGTTATTGGATCATTTTCTGTCCTTGTTTGTCATCCAACAAAATCTAAAACAGCAGAAGTCTGAATTTGTTGCTTCCTACTGCTGAGTTAAATCTAAAGGCTTAAATCTGCCAAACCTTAAGATGTGGCGACATCATCACACATTTTATGTCCGGTTTTACCGTATTACACCTTTAAAATATGTTATAAGGAAGTAAAGACCTTTTTACATGTTGAAATATTTCCCCACACTGGAAAAACGATCTAGAAATGAATAAAAATTTCTTAAATTAAGTGTATTTACCATTAATTTGAGTAGGTAAATGAGATAATTTGCCAATGGAATTAGTATTTTTAGTCTTAAAATAAGAGAATTAGATAATATGCACTTGAAATTAGACAATGCAGGTGCCTTTTCTTATTTTAAGTGTAAATTGTCTTGTTCCATTGGCAAAATGTCTCTTTTACCTCCTTAATCCAAGAACAAAGTCACTTATTTTAAGAAAAAATGACTTATCTAGATTTCGATTTTTCCCAGTGCACATCTAGAAACAGCTCAGTTTCTCTCTTCCACACTTTTCAAGTCACTGATTGGAAAATATTACCAGCTTCTAAAGGTAAGGAACGAAGGGAATAAGGTAGAAAGGAACCAAGGATGGATGGTAGGATTTAAGGAAATAAAGAAAGGAAACAAAGAAATGAAAGAAATTAAGCAATAAAAGTAGAACACAAAGGAGGAAGTACCTTTATAGATTATTAATCTGAGACTGCTTCCATCGAAGCGAGGAAACTTCAGAGCTGATTGGGCGAAGCTCGATCTAGTGCCCGCCTACCAAAGGTTGGTTTCATCCAAACAAAAAAGAAATGAAATATGAGCAAAAGCCATGAGAAACCAGAGTAAGTTATGCTTTATTCTCCTGCTGTTTATCTTTCAAAGATAAAATCGCAAATTCTGACATAACAGATGCGATAGCAGCAGCTATGAGTACGCCCTCCTGTGCTGCCATGTTTATTTTGGTTCAGCTGAGGGGTCGGATAATCTTTCTTTCTTCACAACTATAATTGGCTGAATAATAAGTTAAACCAGAGCAGAAGAAAATGGATTCTTGTGTTTTTTTTTACTCAAAATTAGACAAAAACGATGAAGGAAGGAAACGAAGGAAGGAAATTCAGAAATGGAGAGGAAGGAAAGAAGGTCCCAATATCGGACCTTAGGATGGGCACAAGAAAAATGGATGGATAGAAAAAGCTTGGTGCCACCTTAGGATGGAAAACAGAAAGAGGAAAGGAAGAAAAAAGATTGGAAAGAAGGAAATCCCAAAGAAGGAAAGAAATTATAGCGGTCAGGAGTGAAATGCTTCATCATTTCTACAGTTTCAGACATCGTCTACATTTACAACATGCCTGCAAGTGCTAACAAAAATTCAGCTGAAGACATTTATATGTTTTGCTACTTATGCAAAAATAACAGATAAAAAAATTATCAATTTTTTCAATTCAGTTCATTTATATAGCACCAACTTACAACACGTCATCTCAAGGCATTTTACAGAGACAATTCAACCAGATCATACAGTTTCCTAATGAAAGCCAGCTGATTGCATCATGTATTGGCGACAGTGGAGAGGAAAA
Source organism: Cyprinodon diabolis (assembly GCA_030533445.1). Classification (NCBI taxonomy): domain Eukaryota; kingdom Metazoa; phylum Chordata; class Actinopteri; order Cyprinodontiformes; family Cyprinodontidae; genus Cyprinodon; species Cyprinodon diabolis. The sequence continues at coordinate 19,671,199 of CM060085.1, forward strand.
ACTGCCTTTTAACAGGAAGAGACCTCCAGCAGAACCAGGCTCAGTGTGAGCGGCCATCTTCCTTCCTTCCTTCCTTCCTTCCTTAAAACTCATCATTCTTCAGATGAGTTCTAATATTTGGCAGTGAAGGAGCCTCCCTAATGTCAGTGGGAGATAATTTCATAAGCTGAAGGTTTTTTTTACGCATCTATAATAAAAGTGGATTGCAGCAGCCTAGATGATATTTCCCTGCAGGACGGTGTTTATCAACTAAATTCGGGCATACACTGCACAACTTTTTGCCCTTTTCGGGCCGAGTCTCCAGTCGTCTGAGAATGTTTGGGATCTGGTTTAAGACTTATCGGGAGTCCTGCGCTTTTGGTATACAGCGAGTAACGAGGGGCGATTAGCCTCTAACGAACACCTCCCCATCAGAAATCGTAAGGTTGAGAGAAATTCATGTTTGAAATTCAGTCGATACCATATTCGTTACCATATTTAAAATGAAAAAGCATTTCTGAAAATGCTTTTTCATTTTAAACATGGTAACGATTTGCTTCCATACTTGAGGTGTTTCTGTGCAAATCCTACTCTTGATTCAGAGCTACGAATTGATTTACCAGAACCTTGTGCACTACTGCACATGTTCAAACAAGGTAGTTCTTCTTCCTCCGGATTGATGAGTCCGAGCAGCGCATCTCTCGCCGCTGGGTCCGACGTGTGATGTTTAGACGTACAGTTAGATCACATAAGAGCATCGGGCTGTAGCTCAGTACAACGATTGAAAAGTGTATACCCGGCCTTAAAGACCACAACTCCTCAAAGAGTCCGAACTTTCTTTCAGCCAGCAGACAGATGAAAATCCTTCTCAACCACTTAATGTTATTTGTCTTCTCTTTAAAATGAGTATAAAGCCGCACAGCCCAAACACTTTAACAGAAACAAACTGCGTTCCTAATAATAACAGAATTCCATGACTGGTAAACTAGATCCTACAGCAGAGACTTGATAAAGCCTACTCTAACTTAGAGTTTTTCTTCCCTTCATCTGTTGGTAGAGTGACCCTCTTTGTTGAGGTGTGAAAAACATCTCCCCCTTCAGCCGCCCCATGTGACGCTGTAGTACAGTACGCACAGAGCGCTGCAGTTTCACTGGCTTAGCATCTGGCGCTCGTGATAATCCTCCTTCTGTCCCACATCAGTTAGACTTATTGATGAAGCACTCAGGCCTGTAGTGCTACATTTACTCTGCACATTAACCCATTACAGTTATGGGCCGACGAGCGAATAGAGCCTCTTTACCTGAAGAGGAATCATCTGAGTGGAGAGAAGTGAAACAATAACCACCGCCACGCCTTTATTTCAATCATGTCACAGATATGGAGATGAGGGTCCACTTTTAAACCTGCTCCACCATCATTTCTGAGGTGAACAGCCTGTTAAAAGCTTGCTGGGAGCCAGATGATCATCTACTTGGAGTCTTAAAAGCTTCTTCTACCTATTTGCAGATGTTTATTTATAATAAATTGTTTTGCTGCCGATGGGTCAGCCGTTAATTAGGAAAAAAAGTGTTCCATGTTTGGAAAACTCTAGAATCCAGCAGTGGTCCTGCCTTTTCATTTAGACTTACACGATTATTAAAATCCAACCCAACAGGATTTTATCTTCAATGTGGGGGAAAGAAGATCACTGGTAAAAGAGGATAAATAAAAGTATTACCGTATTTCGCGACTATAAGGTGCATATAAACGTCTTTTTTTCCCCTCAAAATGTGCGGCGTGCCCTATGTGTGTTGTTACTCTGGACGTTGTTGAGACCGCCATGAGAACGTTAAAGGCGGAAGTGTGGGCGTGGATTGTGTATAAAAGAACAGGTATTTATGCAGAACATTGTTGTCATAACAACCCTGAAAATGGCAGAGACACGCCTACGTAGCACAGTTTAAACTGAAGGCTGTAATGGCCGTGATGAAAATGAGCTTAAATGACACAAAACTTACAAGTCTATTTTCTAAATGTAAGAAAAGAAGTAAAAAGTATTCTAAAAAACTCCAGTAAAGTACAGATAGCCACAATTTCCACTTAACTAACAAAGTATTTCTACTTTGTCACTTCAAACCGCTAGCAAATTAATATGTATAAATAAAGATTATAATTTATTTTTGTAAAATTAATCTCAAATGTCTATTTAACTAAAAATGTTCCTTTTCTTTTTAATTTCTAACTGTAGACTTTTGTTTTCTGTAGTTATTTCTTTAAAAGTTGCTATCCTTTTTTCAGGTAAAATAAACGTTATTTCCTAATCAATGATAAATTAGTAATAAACCTGCGGTGAACTCAGCATTTCATAGTTTCTCCATATTTCGTCTCCTTCGGTTCCCTCTGCTCTTCCTGCCAAACAGAGACTGCACTGTTTTGACCTTTTCAAATATTAAACACCATCATCTTTGCACAGATTTCTACAAATTGCCATTTTGATCTATGGTTATGTGCACTCGGGGACGTCTCGTGCTGAAATGTTGTGGAAACGGATTCAGTCAGGGGAGTCTTTTCCATGTGTCGTGTCAATAAACCGCCACCTAAGGCCCTTTAGGAATCTGGATGGAGCCTCTTGATCTGTGGTGCGAGGACCATTAGATTCAGGTATATTGATGACGGTGCGCCGTCTCCCGTAGTGCGAGGCAGAGAGGACGCTCGTTCCCTGTGTGTTTCCAATCACAGAGAGCTGTCTAATGGCCTTGTGTTAGCCCGTCGCAGGAAGGCGGGTGGCGCATGCGCTCATGGCCAGCCGCCGGTCCGCTGGGTGCAGTTGGGATGCTGCGGGCAGATGGGATACGGGCAGAAGAGGTGTGTGCGCTGTCTCTGCCCATCCGTGAATTCAACATGCCATCCAGAGACCTGCCCACACCTCATTAGGATGCCAGGATAATGGCCAACATGCATGCGCCGTGACACCCCATTTCCTGTGCACCAGGCTCTCCAACCACGACAGATGTCGACACTGCTACTTCCTGTCTGCTCCGGCGGGCAGTCGTCCCGTTAACACCGAGAAACGCACCAGTGCCAGAACGTATCTTAGTTTTGTTTTGTTCTGAATCTTTACACGAGTCCTTCCTTTGCGTAACGCTAGCGACGTATCGGCGGCCAAAACATAAACAGATGTTCCAGAGGCTGTTAGGTGTCCTCGTTGGGGATAATCATTGGACATGTGTGCTTGGAGCGAGGGGGGGGTTGGATGGGGCATGTTGTGTTAAAAGGTGTTATTATGGCTCTGCTGCGGCAGTAATAACGGTGGGGCTTGGACGGAGCGCGCCTGTCACATCAGGAGAAGGGGAGCAGGGTCTGTGGACCGAGGCTAATGGAGGCAAAACAACCCCCAGCTCCTGCCCCCGCTGTCCAAGAATCAGCTTTCAGAGAGAAAACACGGGCCACCTCTCAGCGCTCGCGCAACACGATACGTCAACATGAGAGGCAATTTAATCCCCCTCATTTGAATATGCAGCCTCACAAAAAAAGGGAAAAGAAGAAGCAATCACCCCTTCCTTCTCTCCCTCCCTGCCTCTCCTGCCCCAGTTTTTGAACCTTGACCAGATTTCAGGACCACGGGGGGAGGAAATTGTTGAACATTTCCTGACAAATTGAGTTAAACGGACATTAAGTAGGCTTTAAGAAAAACAAATGGTCGCCTTTATCACAGGTGGACACTGATGGCTTAATGGGGGCCTGTGAGCTGATGGTATCGCCGGCTAATGGCTTGACAGGATGCATTAAGGTTTTTATGTAAGGAACCAGCGAGCGGGGGCCAAAATGCAGACCTGTCAAGTGCTGCTTTTTTTTTTCTTCTTCTTTCTGTGTGGAGGGAAGCAGATGTTAGCGTATACGGTGAACTGGCAGAGGGAGGCCGGCAGCAGATGCCTGTACCGGTGCCAAGGTTCAGGATTGTACAGACGGTGCACGTTCAGAGAGAAAGCTCCCTTCCTTCTGCCATAGGTACCCCCCCCCCCCCTTTCTGTTTAACCACCTCACAGTTCGACCCCTTTTTACTTATTCATCTATTTGTTAAATTATTTACTCATTCCATCACTGGTTTGGCCGTCTAACGACCAGCCTGGAGGCATTGGGGAGATGGAGCGCTCACGTCAGGGACAGGTGACCGTTCTCCTCATTTATTGTGGCCAAATAAAAACAAATGCTGAAACTTGATGGGTCTTTAGTGGGGACTCTTAATCTGTTACAAAATATATTTTTCCTACATGAAAAAAAAGCTCATCATAGGTTACAGCAGCTTTTAAAGTGGAGAAAATTGATTAGTCTTTCGTCAATCCAATTGTCTTATTTCATTTCAAATCTCAAATGTTAATCATATGAACATGGAATGCTTTCCTTGCAATATTACTCTCATTTGTTGCTTTATATAGTGTTGATGTTAGAAAAACCCTGGGTAGCATTTGTCATAAAAAGGCACATAATGAACATATAAAGTCAGAAATATGCACCCAGAGTAGATTGCTGCTTGGTGTTTTCATACCTTATAAGCATCAAGATGAAACTATTATTAGTGTTGTTGCTATTAGCACTAGCTTTCTAAGAATTGCATCTGACGTAGCAGCTAATGTTCCTTGAAGTTGTTTTATATTAGATGGTTATGCTGCTACATTAGCTGCATTTTTTGCTAATGTGTGGGCGCTACGTTCAGACCTAAAGCAGCAGAGGCAGCAGGAGCAGCTAGTTTACCTGCCAAGTCAAAGGTTTACGTGCGTCAAGGCGCAGCAAAACGTCCTGCAGCCCGTTGTGAGCTTCTGAACATCTGATGTGCGGGATGCTGCTGGAGTTGGAAAAATTTTACTTTTGCTGCTCGACGCGCCACATCAACCAATCAGAGAAGCTGATCTGGGAGCTGGCAGGGAGAAGGACACATCGCTGATGATTAGGGGTGTAAATCACACCCATCATGGTGATTCGATTCAGTATCGATTTCCTGACCCAACGATTGGATTATTTTCGATGCTCGAGAATACACCCTGATACGATTCGATTTGATTAATTGCTTCATTTTTTTTTTTTACACCTTACAGGCTAGACAATGTTTCAAGTTTAAAATAAAACAATGAAAGCTGTAATATTGTTATGCATTTTATTTGAGAAACAGCAGCAAATAACAGAAGTAGAAACTCCACTCCACCTTTTCCTATTAAAACCTCATTCACTGAAAAATAATAATACCCCAGCGTTATAGATTCTGAAAGGCTTTGCATCAAATAATACTGCATAAAATCAGTGCAATGAGTGCAATGCAATACCTCGGCTCCAGACGCCCTGCCCCCTCCACAGAAGCTCCGCTGCTCCTCTCTCAAATTGTAGCTGACCGCAGACAGTGCTGCAGACAGGAGGCCGGCTTGTTTTGTTTTTATGACCAAAATTGTGGAAAACAACGCGTGAAGTTTGACCCTCTAGAAGAGTGAGGTGCGCGAGAACGCTGGGACCCTTTTTCCACCTGGATCTCCGCTCTTTTTGGCCCTCATGTCCCTCCGTCGTCGGACTAAACTAGCCCCCACTTCCACACCGCCTTGGCCGTATCTAGACCCACAGCGTGTAGCACAGACCACGCTTTAATATTGATCATAAATCAAAAATGTAAGAGTATAACCAGGAAGCGAGGTAGGAGGGTAAAATAGGTTTAGCGCCACCGCAGCACGGGAGGGAGAATTACGTCCAGGAGCAAATGGATAAAAATAGACTGGAGAAGAAAAAAAACATGAATCGATTCTCTTTCGGACGTATCGATGCATCAGATCGTCGGCTGTTGGATCGATGCATCGATACAAAACGATTATTATTTACACCCCTACTGATGATTCAGATCACTATGATCACTCCTCTAAAACAGTTTAACGTTCATTAACTGAAAATGTAGAAACTTGCCGGCAAAACATGTTCACTTTTATTATCCTGGTGCCTGCATTTTAGATTACGTACATGAAAACCTTATTCCAGCCGCCTTGGCAAACCGTGAAGAGGCGACCGGACCAGAGGCTGCTGTTGAATGGGATTCCTAGTGACAGCACACCACCGCTATGTGGGGGTCTGAAGAAATACTGGCTCGATAGCCATGCTAACGCTAGTTTCATCGGCTGAAGCCGCCATGTTCTTAAGACTGAACTGTCCCGCTTCTCGTTGCGTCACACCTCAACCCGCCTCAAAGCTAACGCTGATTGGACCTTCGTTTGGTGAACGGCTCCAAATTTTCTTTAACGGAGAGTCTCCAGACTGATCTGCGAGTGAAACCTTGAAAGCTCGCGAGATCAGGATGGTCTCACGAGGCTACAAAAATACGGCTAGGTGGACAAAAATCACGCCATCTGGTGGAAAATCACCCAGCTTTTTCAAATCACGCGAGAATGTGTACAAAACAACAAAAATGGCGGCGGCAACGCTTCTGGGTCGTTTTCATCGAATGTCGGTGATTTTAAAGTAATTTTGAGTGATAAATAACTTTTTTTTGTGATAATTGCACTTGCCCGGCGGGCAAATGCAATGAAATTTGTACTCTCCCAACAATGAAAACTACTTGCCCCGGGAGATCGGGCGATGGTTACCATCCAGGCCTGTTATGTAGACTTCATCTGACATGTTACTCCTTGAAATCCTCAGCCCTACCTCATGTTGTCACACTGGATCTGAACTAAATGAATCAAAATTAGTAGCACTATACTTTGAAGATCATTGTAGGCCTGCAGAGTATCCTCCACACCTTGTAATTCTTTTGTCTTTATGAAGTATTAATGCACCCGGGTGTTTCCTATGATAGCAAACATCTGTTTCAGGTAGTGAGACATCCAGCATTTATATTCCGTACTTTGTTTCCCAAATCGATAGAGGATCACAGCCTTCCCTCTGATGCCTCCCTGTAGTTTTGACCTGAAGAGGAAACTTCTTCCGCTCTCATCCTCCTCCCTCCAGGCCTTTCGCTCACTCCTCTTCCCTCGCTTTGGATAAAGAACTCTGCCTTTCATATTGTTGGAAGGTACAGCTTGTTTTATTAACATCAAAAAGCGCCTGTGGGAGACGGCGGTGATCAAATTCCCCTCTAATTAAAACGAACCTGGTTTTGAGGATGTTGCGCTGTTTAATATGGACGGAGCGGCGCCGATCGCACAAAGCGGCTCCTCCTTTTGTTGCCTGGAATAATGCGGGCCCCATGGAGACTCCGACGTGGGTGGAATGAGTGTACCTAGAGTTTCCCCTGAATCAGGGTGATGTCCTCATCACTTTAAGATGAGAAGGTGGGGGGGTGATGCGGCCCAATAAAGCCCAGGCTTCAGTTGTCTTTAATTTAGGGGTGATTGACGGACCTGGAGGCAATGTTGCGCCACGTTTGAGTCTTCTTGCCAAAGTCTCCAAGAAGCTTCTACTTTGTCCTTGCTCCTCTCAAACTTTCCCAAGTTCAGGCTCACTTTGGAATTTGTCCTTGGTGTGATTTAAATCTCCAAGTAACAGAGCTCTGTTATTCGAGGTGTTGCAGCATTTATTTATCCGGGGTTCAGGTCTTTAAGCAAAGAAAAAAATGCATCATATCGTGTAACAAAACCATTTCAAAGTCAGTTCTTTGGTGTTCAAAGGCATTTTGCCATAGGTAAACACATTTTACATGGATGTTTGCACAGGTTCTCTTAGGATTGTCATCAAGCATCTTGACAATAACATCCCTGCATCTTTTGGACACTGTCTTTTTTTGGCATTGAGGTGTTAAGATTCACGTTTGGACTGTGGTTATGGCACCGCGAGGTTTGCACAGAAGGTGAGATGAGGGATACAAATTCAATTTGGGTGTTTTTGCCGATCAATGAGAGCAATTCGACCTGGATCTCAGGTTATGAATACCTGAGCAGAGCTGCGTTGTGACGCATACAGATCGTAGGCGCCAAGACTGTCGGTTTAGTGACTTACTGGGGAAAGGTTAGAGCTTTGCTTGCATTTATTTTTCTGTTTCCAAATGTAAAGTCAGGGGGTAATATTCCCACCTCTGAATACGACAATGACAAACGTCAGCAGAGGAGACGCATTGCCTTAGAAATAAATAGTAATAATCTGTTAATAAGGGATTAGTGTTAATCAGCTAAAATTATCTGAAAGAGTAAAAAACTGAAATTACAAATTAAGTTGAACAATATTATTTATGTCTGATTTCATATATACATGATATAATAGAGGATTTGACTCATAGGGAGGGTCAGTCTTGAAGAAAGTTGTACAGCTTTTTGCTGAAATATTGAACAGATCGAAGTCATTAGAGCTGTGGAGTCCCAGAGGCGACAAACTAAAAAGGTAAAATCTGTTGGGCTCTTTTTGGCATAAAGACACTTATTCTTATTGCCACATCGCCAGACAGGACACTGTTTAAAAAATAAGAAACTAAACAAAATTTTAACTTTTTGTTTACTATAGAAAGCATTTTGCCAAGTTAAAAAGCTTTGCTTTTGTTGTTAGGAAGTGCTTAAAATTGTTTAAAGAAAAAATCATCAGAAAATTAAATAAGAAAAAAGTCAATTAATGGTTATTAGAAACCATTCTGCCAAGTAAAAAAGCTGGAAGGGCTTAAAATGATTTAAAGAAAAGACAATCAAATACAAAGTTATAGGAAAATATAATGTCAATCAAAAGCAAGACAGTACATGATGGATAAAATCAATAAAAAAAAAGAAAATAAGTAAAAAATCATTAGAAAATCAAATAAGAAAAAAGTCGATTAATGGTTATTATAATGATTCCATTGTATTTACGGAATGGAAGGGAATTTTAAATAAGATTGAGAAAAAGCATTTAGATCATGAATATTCTCTATTAGGGTTACTAAATAAAGTTGGTTGAAATAGAGACTATTATACTAAGGTATCTGCCAACAATGCTTTTTTTTCTGCAAATAATAAAGTAAAATAATATATATAATAATATTGTCTTAAATGCAATCTGTTATGTAATCCAAGGTTGCAGAAAATAAACTTTTAATGTTATCTCATTTAAGAACTCATTAAGAAACATAACAAATTAGTATTTATAGACTTTACACGCTTTTTTTAAACAAAGGTTTGAAAAAATAAAAAAAAAACTCAATTGTGTAAAATATTTTGTTAGCTTAAATAAAACGAGATAAAAAAGTGCCTAGACTAATTGAAGAAATTCCCCTCCAAAAAAGAGAAGAGAAAATAAATGATTGCTAATAAAAGGGAAATTGTAGTTGTTAAAGCTGTGACTGTGAAACCAGTAAGTTAGAGACTGCAAGGATGTTGTTATAGCCATTAATACCATTTATTTGAGCTGGGGGTATCATATAGTTAAGTGAGCCGACGTATGGCTTTGAGGAACCCCAAAACTCTGATTAACTGTTAAATCCCATAGAAGTTCCTGATGAAATTGGCGGTTTTTTTCTTGAATTATCAACAAGGTGACTTGTCACTGTACTTTGCTTGAGACATCAAATTATGAAATATGTTTTATTATTTCACATTTTGAAGATTTGCTATGATGGGACTCCAAACTGTAAATTTGTATATCATCAGCATAGGTTTGGTAACTTAATCTTAAAGCCTTGTTAACTTGTTTTATTGGGGCATAGTGATAGAAATGTTCTATAAATTGCATGCATGGAATGATGGTCTGAGTCAATATTAGGTAAGTGTTATGATTTTACTAAAGTTCAAACCCAAATGCAGAAGACCAAAGAGGGAGACCAGGGGAGAGAGCAGCAGAGAGAAGTGTTGCTCTGAATTCTGAACTGAAAAGTGAGGGGAAGGCACAGCGGTTAGTTCAGGCTCAGTGGGAAATTTGGCTCGTGAACTTGGAGAAGAGGATTTGGTTGCTGACTCACGTTTCCTGAGAAGTTGTTGAATCCTTGACTCCAGTCTGTATGCTGTAGTTCCAGTGTTTGTCTGATTCGCTGGAGGGCGGAACAGGGTTTACCCAGAATGCGGTTGTTTGTAGGTGAACGGAGAAACTGACTGCCACTCAGATTTCCTGCGGTACTTGAACGGGTCGTAATGGAGATGAATCCCTTTCTCAGTGTGAAGCTCAAACGATGTATTGGGGAAAGTGGATCCAAACCTCCTGCTCTTTTTGAAGCTCAGTTGATCCTTCCAGGGAGAGAAGGTCTGAAAAATCCAGTTTGTAGGATGACTTCCTGCCGAGAGGCAAAAGACAAACAATGTTAAAATTCAGGTAGACAAGAACTGTTTGACTCAGCAAAACTCAGCTTGGCTAGAGTACCCAAAACTGGCAAACACTCTGGCCTCAAGGTAGTGGCAGTCAGCAGCTTAAGAACACTCCGTTAACGATGAAACCATCAGCAGGTGTGTGAGGAGGCGGACCAGAACCAGGCGCCTCCTGGTGTTGGAAGGGAGACAAACATAGAACACAAACACACAGACAGGAGTCCTGACTGTTAGGGAGACCTCTAGAATAACTGGGGCCCGAGAAAAGCGCCTTGAGGGACCACACATGTAGGTGTAATTGCTACGATTTAAAGAAAAAATTTATAACACAGTTATCAGAGTTTTTTTTTTAAATGTTTTGAAATTTCAACTTAGTTCATAGGGGGGGATTTACAGTCTGATCAATTAGGGCCTAACAGTCTTTGAAAAAGCACAAAAAAAAAAGAAAAAGTATAGATAATAGAAAAAGTAACCAAGCAGGAAATTAGTTTTTCAATGGTGTCAAATTTTGGATTCATTTTGTTTTGTTTTCAGCGGTTCTTCCCAGAAATCTTAGGTTTTTGTCCTGCTTTCATGGCATCTTCTGATGTGATTTCTGAAACATTTTTTATCTCCTTATGTTATGCAGCTCCAGGGCTAGATGTTTACATACAAACTGTTGTGACATCAGATTTTATTTCCGGAAACTGGCAGCACAGAGGCCGGGGATCAGACTTTCTCTGCTTGCTTTGATAACTTGGAGACTTTTCCTCCAGGACGGACATTCAGAGTAATAGTGGAAGAGTTTGTTTGTGAGCATTTGTTAAATGTGCGGAACATGATGAGCACAGTCGGTGCAAGTAAATTCCTGCAGACTGGAATCCAGAATCCAGGCTTTATTTTCTTTTACAGCCTTCCCAGCCGGCTGTCAGACTCCGGAGCAGGTAGCTTGCACTCCATTAAACAAACACTGTGGCCCCTCACTTTTATTTGACATTTTATTTGGCTGTGACAAACGAGCAGCAGTTGGATTATAACATAATTTGTCTCCTCTTTATTACCGGCACAAAGGACACCATTCATTAATTATTCTGCCGGTGCCGCTCAACACTAACTGGAAAGGTCCCTCTTTGGACAGATGGCGAGGACAATGTTATTTATATCAATCAGTCCAAAATGTTCAGCGAGGATTACAATTCCTTGGCCCGCTTTGATTTATGTGTGTGCACCTAACCCCTTACCCAACCTCGCCGGCTCCTGCGGGGACGCTTTAATGGAATGGGAATTGAAAACAGACTCGAGAGGCAGCGATGTTTTTCAGCATGTTTATTTATACACTTTTCTGTTTTTCTTCTCCACAAGTCATGACAGCTAAAGTTGTGTTGTTGTTGATGCAACTGCTTCCTAACATATAGGTCAAACATTTGTGTACCGACAGCTGATAAAGACTTGATAAATAGTTTTTATTGAGCGTGTTCACCTGTTGCAAAATAATACTTTATATGTATGGGAGGCAGGGCTGGTTCAAAGCTTTTTCAGATCCCCCTTTTGCCCCCCTTTCAACATACAATATTGAAAAATATGAGCTAAAGAAGTTGGTCAAATTAAAGAAAAACAATAACACTTCACAAAATTAACTTATTTTCACTAGTTTTTAAGTTTATTGTTCTGAAAATCTGAATATTTTTTCTTTTTTTTATGAAACTTGAGATTTCTAAATAATGTTCTCATTGTTTTGATTTATCCTTTTAAATACCTTTTTTTCAACATATCTCGGGGAGATGGAGGGGATTTTTACGGAGCCCCTAAAAGGACATGGAGGGGAAAAAAAGAACTTTTGCGAGATTCTGCAATACTTTTGCGAGATCCTGCAATACTTTTGTGAGATCCTGCAATACTTTTGTGAGATCCTGCAATACTTTTGCGAGATCCCCCAATACTTTTGAGAGATCCTGCAATACTTTTTCGAGATCTCGTAATACTTTTGCGAGATCCTGCAATACTTTTGCGAGATCCCCCAATACTTTTGCAAGATCCCCCAATACTTTTGCAAGATCCCCCAATACTTTTTCGAGATCTCGCAATACTTTTGCGAGATCCTGCAATACTTTTACGAGATCCCGCAATACTTTTGCGAGATCCCGCAATACTTTTGCGAGATCCCGCAATACTTTTGCGAGATCCCCCAATACTTTTGCGAGATCTCGCAATACTTCTGCAAGATCCCCCAATACTTTTGCGAGATCCCGCAATACTTTTGCGAGATCCTGCAATACTTTTGCGAGATCCCCCAATACTTTTGCAAGATCCCCCAATACTTTTGCAAGATCCCCCAATACTTTTTCGAGATCTCGCAATACTTTTGCGAGATCCTGCAATACTTTTACGAGATCCCGCAATACTTTTGCGAGATCCCGCAATACTTTTGCGAGATCCCGCAATACTTTTGCGAGATCCCCCAATACTTTTGCGAGATCTCGCAATACTTCTGCAAGATCCCCCAATACTTTTGCGAGATCCCGCAATACTTTTGCGAGATCCCCCAATACTTTTGCGAGATCCCCCAATACTTTTGCGAGATCCCCCAATACTTTTGCGAGATCTCGCAATACTTCTGCGAGATCCCGCAATACTTTTGCGAGATCTCGCAAAAGTATTGCAGGATCTCCCAAAAGTTAAAATTTTTTCCCTCCATGTCCCTTTAGGGGCTCCGTAGTTTTGACCTTTTAAGAATGAACACAACATTTTATATCATAAACTCATACAGCTTAGAAACAAACCTTCACCAACCTGTTTATTTTTGCTATTAAAAATACATTTCAAATGTATTCTTTATCTATGGAAATATCTTTTTGTTTGGTTGTCTTTGAAAGCACTAGAATAAAAAAATAAAAAAAACGAACGCAAGATTGTGATATTAGAATTTAATTTTATGTTATATTCGACTTATTCTCTGATAGCCTAAGTATAATACACATTTATTCTATAGATTAGAGCTACTTTGCTTATCTATCCACCCTATTTTGGACTCCATTAAATACTGAAACATTTTTTTTTTATGTTTTAGAACTTTAAAACTTTATGAAATGTTAATCTGAATGTTAAAATGTTACTTTTGATCATTGAAAGGGCAGAACGTCACATTTTTTGTTTGAGAATGAGGAACCTTCCTCTAAAATTAGAATGTTAGTCAAAATCCCAATAGTTTCTAACCTATAAAGAAAGTTAAATCAGTAGTTTTTTTTTTTTCACTGCTCCAAATCAGCCAAAAGCTAATAATTGGTTAAATTGACCTTCGACCTATGACCCTGGGATGTAGTCACTAGCCTGGCCAGATGAGAACAGGTAGAGCTTGATCAGATGTCTATGGATGTAATTTGAAAACTAGTGGTGGGACAAGATTACAATTTTTTTCCTGTAATTAATTAATCACATTTTAATCAAAAACCATTTAAACAATATAGACCAGCTATTCAATTAAAAAAAACTTTTTTGTTCCTTAGTTAATAAATAAATAAAGAAAAATTGTCAGAGCAACATATTTATTTCTTATAGTAAAGTGCTCTTTGAGGTTATTTAACCATCAGCTTGGTTGAAAGTTAGAATCATTTAGCTTTATTTAGAAACCTCCTACTTTATGCAACTTCTTAGAAACACTGTGTCTATAGAAGTATAATCTGCATTAATCATCGCGCTAATCCTGCCACTAAATATGGTAAAAACATAAATGTAGCAACAAGGAATATGATATTGACTAAGAAGAGAAGATAAAGTTTAATTTCTAATACTGACAGAACTGCATCAGTTCAGCTCTGCAGAAAGCATTGCCTGACGATTGCTACTCCATGTGCAACAATTAGTGCAATTAAAACATTTGCATTTCTTGTTAAGCCAGTTATGAACCCATATGTTTCTGGTCCTAGCAGCTTCTTATCTTCCAGCACCAATCATTAGATATCAGTATCAATTCGAGGTATTCGGATCGAGCAGTGGTGCCGTTGCATTGTGGGTCCACACTACGTATGTCTTTATTGGGGAGTGTTAAACTAGTGATTAGAGCAGTGCGCTTGTGCTCTGAGAAGGTTGCAAATACCCAGTTTGATCCCCACGGTCTCCACTCTGGGTTCCTGAGCAAGACCCTTAACCCCACTCTGCTCCCATGCAGAGAACAGATTTCCCCATTGTGGGACAATGAAGGGATTTATTTGACCCTATTAAACATGTTTAATGGCAGAAGTATCCATTATAACCATTGGTAATGCATGAAAGGCAGCCATATTGGATTTTGAGGCATTTCTTAGTTGATTTCTTTAAGAAAAGTCATTTTTAATGGTCTCTTTAATAAACTGCTTCTGAACAGGTTTAGCTGCTCTCTAATTTTCTGCGAACTTATTTGAAAACGTTTTAGAGAAGCAGTAAAAATGAGCCCAGTTCTGTCTCTGGGTTTTACCTGGGCTTTCACAGCAGCCATAATAAAGCTGAGAAGCTTGTCGAGTACAAACCCAGACAGGCAGGTCTGCAGCAGACACCGCCTCCAACAACTCACTCTTACCTTCTCAGCGAGCGAACCAGTCCCAGAGCAATTCAGGCGTCTCTGCAAAGAGAGAAAATATACATTTTGTAATGAATGCCGTTTATGGAGTAATTAGTTTTATGCAAACTAGCGGAGATGAAAGCAGAAGTCTTTATACATTATGAATCATGTTATAACTTATCGGGGGTGCTTATCATGGAGTTAACATACCTCCCTGCTAATTAAAAATGTTCACACGGATTTAAAGCAGGCAGGCAGTTTGCCGGCAGACTCATCAGGTAGCTGGGAGATCCTTAAAGAAGCCAAGCGGCATTAAAGATGCAAATACTAACAGGTGTAAGAACATCACCAAACACTGGCAGGAGTACAGCTGCAGACAAAAGACATGAGCTGAAGGTAAGAAGCACTTAGGATGCTCAGAAATCCTCTCGGGCCCCGTGATAGTCCCTGGCTCCAGGATGCCCACACGCCACGCCGGCGTTCATAAAAACTCAATTCATCACAACCAGCGTAATTTTGCTCCGAACGGAAGAGCGCCACAAAAAGAGGGGGTGGGGGGGGTGAAGCTTGTCAGCGAGACAGGTGGCTGGAGATCTCGCTCTGATACTGAGCGATATGAATAATAGATTCTGCTAAATGTACGCCAGGACCCGGGCTGTAAACACAGCTGCCTCCTTTCCCGTCCAAAAGAACAGCTTGGCTGGATGAGAAACCCTCGCGCTCTGCCTCCACCTGAGGACTGGAGGGGGGTGGGGGGTGGGGTGGAGGAGAGGGGGGCAATTAACTAATCAAATGCAAGGGCTAAATAGCAGAGAGTAGACAGACAAAGGCAGGAGGGGGGGGAGAAGTGTGAGCCTCAAGGTTCAGCGTTGGAGTAACAAAGGAGGTTGATTACCGACAAATTCACGTCGGCTTAAGTGTTTATCGTTCATTCATAGGTGTTTGCTTCTTGAAATAGACTTTTAAAAGCAGGTAGTTTATATTATCGTCTACAGCGTTGTTATAAAAGCATTCATTCATGCTTCTCTGCTGAGATTTAAACACCAAAACATAAGATAAATGTTTCAGTCTTATTCTAATACCTTTAAATAAAGGCCATTGGATGGAGCCTGATCAGTTGATGCAACTGTTTATTTCTTTGCAGCATCAATGCTGCTGCTGCTCTGAAGCATCATAAAGTAAAACAGAAAAGCAGGCGATAGGAATATGGTTACTCTGGAGGAGCTGCAGAGATCCGCAGCTCAGGTGGAAGGGTAGAAAAACCAGTTCAAACCGCCTTTGTTAATCCGTTTGGTAGATTATGTGTCCTACTGGCATAAAGGGAAATAAAGTTCTGCTTTGGAGTTGGAGGTATTTGAAGTCTTGGACTGTCGGCAGCATGAAAGCACAGTGACCTGCTGTGGTGTCCCCTGGATAAGGGAGCAGCTTAAAGGACACTGACATTGTTTCCTTTATTTATGCATAAATATCAAACTAATATATAAAAGGAGGAAAAAAATCAAGCTTACAACAAATTAGGGGTGTGAAGTTAGTTTATCACTGCAATCTGACTTAATGCGGTTTACATTTGTGATGGTAGGACGGCATCAATGAGGGTTTCTAATGCTGTTATACACCCAACTCCTAGCTTCTCCTATATCAATTTAAAGCAGTTTATTTCTTTAGCACAATTTCACAGCAGGTCATCTCAAGGTACTTTACAGAGACAATATTATCAATTCATGGAAATATATTGGGAAGAAGTTGTGTTGCACCGATACCAATACCGGACAGGGCCCCAATACAGCACTAAATTGGTTGTATTGGCATTGGTGAGTACCAACAAATACAGCGCTGATACCATTTTGAGAGTCAAAAGTTTATTCAACTATTTGTCACCCATTCCATTTAGGTAGGCAATAAAAAGTTCTACTAGATTCACTTTGTATTAGTCTTTTTCCTGCTTCACAAAGGTAGGCAGCAGCTTGACAAAGCCATGATGGCAATTATTTTACATCCAAGTAGTATGCAGTTCTTCATTTATACCAGTGCTTCTCTAATAGGGGGGCACGTGTGACCCTGGGGAACAGGCTTTTTTTTTGGCCATACTAGTATAAAGTGTAATTGCGCATCCACTACAGTAGGCGGCAGTGGCGCTCACATTATTACTTCTCTCACGTTTGCGACAGTGCAACATTTTACGACTTACGAGACAGCAGGCTTGCCTTGGTTAGCAGTGTTTAGTCAACAGAAAGCTCCGACTGCGTTCTCTCTATAGTCTCCGTTATTCAACATAACAACCCCCCAACATGAAAAAGTTTTAAACAGGGATGAAAAGAAAAGCGGAGAGAGACAAAGATAATGAGACAAAAGAAAGTCACCCGAAAGCTAAGACGAGAAAATACGACGAAGCGTATTTAGAGCTTGGCTTTGTGAATGGTAAATGGCATGTACTTACAGTATATAGCATCTTTATTCAAGTCAGGAGACTTGACCAAAGCACTTTACACTACATTCATTCACCCATTCACGCACACACTCACACACTGATGGTAGCAAGCTACATTGTAGCCACAGCTGCCCTGGGGCTCACTGACAGAAGCGGGGCTGCCGTATACTGGCGCCACCGGGCCCTCTGACCACCATCAGTAGACAATGCAGGTGAAGTGTCTTGCCCAAGGACACAAAGACACTGAAAGCTGGCGGGCTTGAACTGTCAATCCTTGGATTTCAGGGCAAACTCCAACATCTAACGCCACTGTCGCCCTGGCTTCACTGTGACTACAGTTGGAGAAGAGGAAAGACCGTTGTGTTTGGTGTGTCTAAAAATGCTTGCAGCGGACAGCATGAAGCCAAATAAATTAGCGTGTCACTTACATACGTTACACCCCAATCACGGCAATAAGCTGCGAGAGTTTTTTCAGTAAAAACGGGGAGTGGGGGGGGGGGCGCGAATAGTTTTCTTCTTGCTATGGGGGGGCGTAACAGAAAATAATTGAGAAGCACTGATATATACACACAAACATCAATTCTCAAACAGATGGTATCACTATGGGTGTGCACAGCCAGGTATCGGGTATTGGGGACAAAAAATCAACCTGACTCCGCCAGATGGATTTGCTCCGCATATCCATCTGGAAACCTTCCGTTGAAGTAATTTTGGCAAGGGGCGAAAATACTGGTTAGCTGATTGGCCTATGTTGGTGATAGACGGGCCAAATAAACCAATCAGATCAATGAAGCATATGACATACTAACAGAGCGACGACGAAGAGGAGCCAATTGATAAATCAAACTCTTGCCGAAACCAGTCGGGAGAAGAGCAAAAACATCTTTTCCTCTGAGAAAAGCCTCCAGAGCAGTGTTTTGCTCTTCTTTCAGTGAAGAAATACTCTGTAATTCCGATAAAACTTGCTCGATAGCCACGCTAACGCTAGTTTCATCGGCTGAAGCCACCATGTTCTTTAGACTGAACTGTCGCGCTTTTCGTCGCGTCACACCTCAACCCGCCTCAAAGCCAACGCTGATTGGACGTTCGTTTGGTGAACGGCTCCAAATTTTCTTCAACGGAGAGTCTCCAGACTGATCTGTGAGTGAAACCTTGAAAGCTCGCGAGATCAGGATGGTCTCACGAGGCTAACAAAAAATGCCATTGGCACAACACTAATAAGAAGTTTTCTGTCTGAGGAAACTCTATATATTGACTTTATAGGTATCATCATACTGGATGGGCATGTTGCGACATTAATCACCTGCATGTTGTCATTGACTCTTCAGCAGTCCTTCACACCTGGCATGCACGCAGCAACAGTAGAGAGAAAAAACTCCCTTTCAACAGAAAGAAAGAGCCAGTCTTTGTGTGAGCGGCCTTCTACCAACGATGATTAGGGTTTCAAGGAGAGGGAAGCTACAATGAGCTTTAGATATGAAATAGTATGATGGACCTTTTTTTACCTCAAACCAAACTGCTTCCAGACAAGTGTAGTGTTGAAAAGTTGGCAATTTTATGTTTGTGAATGTAGGACACCCGTTATCTACCCGCCTGCTCTCCAATCAGCTGGCATTTAGACAACTAATGGTTGTTATGGAGGCTTGGTAACCTTACAGGTCCCTCTCTGCTGCAGTGATCTATGAAGATGTTTGTACCTCTTGCTCAGTGTTTTTGGTGCTGAAATTGATTTGAATATTCATCCCGATACCCTTATTATAGCTCTGCATGTTCATAGATGGAAGTTTAGCTGATCAGTTTTCTTCTTATGAAGATAAACACACGTCTTCCTTATTTGTATGGATTGTTCTCTTGTCTTTCCTATTTTGTAGAGTAGCTGTTTGGTCAGCTTTTGGAACAATGCTAAGCCTTTTGGATAAAATGCAAACACATAAGGATGAATGAGCTGATTTCTCTCCGGTTCTTCATGGTGGTAAACACTCAGAGGCTATAAATTGTCCTGGCAGGGACGCTGTGAGCTGCAGTTCAGTGGGCTGAAGTCACACATTTGGTAGAACATCGTAGCGCTTCTCTCATCGACGTGTTTACTCGTGAATTATCACGTGCTTCTCAACAGTGACTCACGGCGAACCACATTCTGTCACTGATGTAATCTTTCCTGCATCTACGTCTGCTCCTCTGCAAGTCCGACAGCTCCCCAGATAAAATTTAGGAGGATTTCGCCCAGCCGAAGGTAATTAATTCTTCAATTAAAATGTTGTTAAACATTTTTAATGAGTAATATGCACCGGGGAAATGGGATACAGAAGTATGTTTAACCAGAGACAGACTGACAACACAAATGTTTCAAAGTTGGTTTCTGCAGATCTCTTCTCTGACCCACTTCTTTTTCTCCCCGAGTGTTGCAGGGCACAGAAATATAAATAAAAAATCAAATGTGAATCGTCTCCTGGCACAGAGGTTGTGTCCTTCATCTCAGGTGACGGCAGCTTAATTTTGGCTGCTCGGGTTTTCCTTTAATTAGGCCACGAGGCAGCAGCGCACAACAACCTGAGCTGCACATCTGCTGCCAGATCTGACATCTCTGCTTAACCTGATTTCACTCCAGTGTGAACAAAGACGGGGACAGATTGATGGATCGGAGCATGTTTCATTAATCACCAGCAAATGACACAAATAAAAACGCTGCTTATCCATGCGGTCTGGGAGGAAAAAAGTTTAAATCGAGCAGCAAAACACCTGGACCGCAACAGCTCTGTGACTTACATTAAAGATAAGCTCAGACAATACCTGGAAATATTGGTGCAATTTCTATATGCAGCCAGATTAAGAGTCAATATACCTATCAATGGGCTGCACGATCAGTTAGTGAAAAAATAACAACTAAAAAATTAACTAAAGAGTTGAAAAGTATGTATAGTTATCTGTATATTAATGCATAAAATAATTTTACTGGTTGCACATTAAAGCTTAGCTGGGCAATCTTTGCTAAACTAGCTTAAGGTAAACTAAAAATGCTAAACTATGATCTAAAGCGTTAAAGTTTAAGTCAGCTGAGGTAAACACAATAGAAGTGTTATGCTGCGTTCACACCAAACACGCTTTAAACAGCTGAGAAGCATCTTCTGTTTCATCTTTGAAGCTTCTCCATTTTAAGGCCAGCCGTTTGCAAGACCAAATGGAAAGAGTGACTTGCATTTATTCAATAAATAAAGCTAGAGAATGCCCCTGTCGGGCTCCTAGCTCATCGGTTTCCACATCTCAGGACACAAACTCATAGCGGGGCCTCTATCTGTTTAGTTGTTGGTGCTTTGAGCAGCAAACGTTCAGATTTTCCAACTCAAGCGTCGGATGCTTGTAAAGTACCTACTGCTTGAAATGTACAGTACTGTGGGCCCTTTTGTGGTGCACTGATGCACATCAACCATAGACTTTGCATGTAAAGTCTATGGTTCTCTTATGCTGTTAAAACCTAAGCTAAACTGAACAACTTTAAGCTAGGCTAAGGTACAGACGGGCTGTCGGAGGTCTCTAGGTGCTCACTGATGGGCTAATAAAGTTAAAAATGTTTTTTGAGGGTATTTAAAGTAAGAAAATTACAATCTTATTCATATCTGAGTAATTTGTGTTTTTTCCAAGGTCATCGTGTTCTGTTACTAATCATTTTACTTTTATGAATGCATAAAAAACTTTTACTGGTTGCACATTAAAGCTTAGCCAGCAAGCTATGCTAAACTAGCTTAAGGTAAACTAAGAATGCTAAGCTATGATCTAAAGGGTTAAAGTGGAAGTTAGCTGAGGTAAATAAAATAAAAGCTCGGACCACTGAAGGTTCTTGCCTCGTCCTTACTCTTTCAAATGTTGCCAGTTCTCGCCAATGGAGTTGTCTGAAATCCTCCTTGTCAACAGCTCTCCTAAAGACAAGCTCTGTCATCTGTAGTGTCAACCAATCGGAGCTTCATTCATACGATATAATCTTTAAGTCAACGAAAGTGGCGATTAAGCGGCTAGCCAGCAGTTAGCGCCTGGCTAGCCGCTTAACCGCGCAAGTGATAAGTCACCCCGTTGTTGGTACCAGATCTGCTCGGGTCCTACGCATGCCGTTGACGTTATGCTACATGATTGGCTGAACGTTGCCACATGATGTAAAACATTGTGGTTGCCCAGACAACGATAACATTACACAGCGTCAGTGTGCCGAGTCGAGATCATCTGTAACATTGGCGTGACTAATGACCGATTAAGTTTTACCTGATCGATAACAAAGGTGAAAAAATCTGTTTATGCTGAACAAACTAACTGTTACAATGATATAAAGGGGGAGAGCTGGGTAGCGCTGTGGCTAGCTGTGCTCAGTAGCTAACAGGTTAGCCTCTTTTAGCTTCGTCAGTTAGCCATATTAACCTACACTACTTTTGAATTCGTTCTTTTTCTACATGTATAATAACTGTTGTTTTTTTCATCTAAAATCTCTATGAAAGTCATTTTTTAAGATGTTTAACTAAAAGAATATAAAAGCTGAGAATTTTTTGTCACCTTGTTAAATGGAAGAGCTCAGTCCGTCTTAGAACGCAGTACTTTCCTTCAAGACTGACAATCATTGTTTTATAGTTTCGGCTGCTTTAGATCGCCAATGAAATGTAAAAGAATAGCAAATATAGGTAATCATATGTTAAAACTCCAAAAGAGATCCGATCCATAAGAAACGGGTCAGAGTGGAGTTGCCATATGTTGACGTCATAAGAAGGGGCAGGGCCCAAAGCAGATCTGGTGTCTGTTTGCAGGCTTCCTGCAAACAGGAAGCCTGGGTTCGTATCCCAGCTGGTGGGATAAGCTGCCAGTGTGGGTCCTAAGGCAGGACCTCAGGGGAGTGGTGGTCTACTGGTTAGGACATTGTGCATGGAATCTGAGAACCCCACTATCACGGACTGCCACTCTAGGACCCTGAGCAAGACCCTTAACCCCTCACTGCTTCCCGGGTGCCGCACTATGGCAGTCCTCTACCAATTAAATAGTCCATTTAAGTGGCAGTGGACTATGACCATTTAACCCATCCCCTTGGGGGTAAAAGTTTGAAAAAGTCACCAGCCTCTAGCTTGTCTGTTAAAGTTGCTTGAGTATAGCAACCAGCAACCATGTCTTAGTCCTCTAAACTTTTCTTTAGGCTAACCAACCTTTGCTTAGGGAAGGTATTATGTGTCAGTCTGATTCACCATTTGAGTTTTGGAGTCTTTATATCTTTGATTATGGTTTTATTTTGTTCAATTTTCTGCCTTGGAAGCTGTTAGAATATATTTCACATGAAATTATCTGAGTCTTAATCAAAGATTTTCAGGCCTCAGTCCTAATTTTCTGCTTCTCTGGGCTATGCCCTTCCAGTTTGACACAGCCATTTAATTAGAAGTTATTGTCAAAAATCCCCTGTAAACTCGTGTCAGGTGAATATGTGGGAAGTTTTTGTGTGAGAACATTCCTCCACTGAGGTTTTAGTGTCATCAGTATTTTTAAAAAAAAAAGGGGCTTTTAAACCTTTGCATAACTGCTGAAGTATAGCCGCAGGCCACAGCATGAGGACAAAGTGCTCTTCTTTTGGGTAAACATCTGTTGAGTTTGCATACCAAGACCTTTTCTTGGTACAGATAAATCATGTTTAGTGTTCTGCATGCTCATAGGTCACAAAGACAATCTGCTGTCTTGTTAGTTTGTAGGTTTGTGGTTCTTTCCCAGACATGTTGGCGAATTCAAAGACTTGGATTCCAAATGATTAAGATGGTGTCATCTTATGGCCTGTTCTGCTGAATCAGTTTGGAAATGATGCATCTTCTTCATGCTACTGGAATAAATCCTCTTAAATGCCATCTGAAGTAGCTGCCCATTAACCCTCCACTGATTTTATTGGTTCCCAGTGAGTGAAAAACAAACAGATCAGTATTTGGAGCAGCAAGGAGCGTCCTGACGAGCCACAGCGTTAGCTAAAGCTAGTTCTGGGAGCCGCACTTCATTAAAGCTCGACCCTCTTTAGGTTTCTGGCATTGTTCTCTCAATTACTGACTTGTAAATGTGTTGCTTGCTTAATCACCCAAAAACCGGCCCCCAGGATTTCCCCCTAATGCGGCCCCATTAAGGAAGGCCCATCAAAACAAAAGATCCTCCTCTAATGGCAATAATCTCTCACTTTTAGCTAACGCAAAAGCTAAACTTGTGTCTCAAACGAGCGATGACGGATGACTATACGCCTCTGTGTCACAGATACTTTTATCATTGGTGTCGCAGTCAGAGCCGGTCCATCCCGAGTGGGCCTGGAAGTGTCTGGAAGTCAGATGGCCTCCCGCTGCTGAGGGGAGAAATGAGGGCTTATCCAAACAAGCTCATTAGCACAATTAGCGCTCGTTTTCCGCCGATGGACCCCCGGAGCGCTCCTAAAGTTTGACTACACACTATGGTGACTTGGATGATGACTCGCCGGGCCTTGGAGGGGTGATGAGCAGCTGCTACTGAGCACCACGGATATGGGATCATGAGGCGGGTGCTGCTGTATGGAAACCACTCATCCAGTCACGAGATTTATGCAAATGTGTGAGATTCGATCGCATCAGACAGTTGGTATTACATGTTTTCCCCCTGACTGTATCTTCACTTTAATCCTTTAGGCCTTAGCATATAGAATACAGTAATTGGAGCTCCTGGTGAACATGCTGTAGTGTTCAGACTGGATTCAGGCCTCGGATTATTTGTTCTTTGCAGTCATGTCCTCCTCTCTCTCCTCCTGGGGTTTCTATAGGATTTGTGTTTTGGTTCTGAGGTCCATCAAAGAACACTGGTTAACAATCTTTGATTATTTATATGAAAGAATTATGTGTTCAGTTTTCAAGCAGAGGCTATCATCCCTTTAACAAGGCATCACTGATGCATATATAACAGTGAGCATGTTAAAAACATGTGAAATCTCAATTCTGACATAATTTAAAAGTATTTTTCTTTATTTAATTCATTAGTTTTACTTACTGTTTCATTTTTCAATTTTATTTTCAGAAATCTGCCAGATCGTATTATAAAAAACAATCTATTTTTGTATTTATTTAAATTTTTATATAGAAGAAAATCTTTCATCTGCTTTCTGTTTCCATTTTTTATCATTAATTTTTCAATTTTCCTTTATTTTCAGTTTTTCTAGACCTTCTCCAGTTGTAAAAGGTCTATAGCTGTTGAGGAGACAGTGAGGCAGTTTTTTGCCTTTATTTCAACTGTTTTTCTTGGAAGTTTTTACATATGTGCATGTTAAGGCATGAAGCATGCCTACAGCATCATAGATACCCCACCATACTCAACAGTGGGAAGGTGGTGTCCCCTTATTTTCACCTTTTGTCTTATTTTAAATGCTCTGGAGTTTTTATAAGAATGTTTTCATACAAAATAACAGGTTTTTAAATCCAGCTTCTGTGGAGTTTAGCATTAATGTCTGTGATAGTAGGACAGAACAGGGTTTCTGGATGCAGGTCCAGCTCTCATGGCTCTTATGGAGACTTGGCGATCCCACAATTCAACGCTTTGCTGCTGTTCTCTAAAAAAATAGCTTTATGCACATTATTTTAATCCCATCCTGTGATTGTTGTAACCGTGGATCAACTGATGTTTGCCTTTTCTGCATATATCTTCTAAGATTGAACAATGCTTAAAAAAAAGCTGCAGTTTCATAGAAACTGTAGAGTAAGTAAAGAATGAACTGGAAGGTTCCCGGTAAAGAAATAACAAAATATTTTTTCCCAAATTGTTATAGTAGCCTATCCTCTTAGAATGATATATTCCACTTCTCCATCTCGGATCAGTTATTACGCTACTTGTTCCTGAATGAGAGCTTCCTCAGAGGGAGTACAATCTAAAATGTAAATGCTGCCTATGTTGAGCGTTTCTAAATAAAGCCTTCGCCTTCCCTGTGCGCTGAACGCCTTTAAGGTGCAGCACACAAAGACACATAAGGCCTCTAACGATGTATTCTTCTTAATTATGTATGGAAACCTTTATATTCCCCAGATGGCCTGGTATATTTAAGGAAAGCATAGTCGTTCCAACACTTTTCCTTTCAGGGTTCCCATACTTAACAGGAGATCTGCTCTTGAGGGAGCCTCCTCTGGTTAAGCATGCTGCAAGGAGCCAATCAGAACGGCAGATCTGCTGTGCCAACGCGGCGCCGACAGACAGGCTCATTACATGTTGGTAGAACAACTTCTACAGATGTGTGGAAAGGTTTCTGTTAACACTTAAGGGAGGGATTCAAGGTGGTCTTTAGGTTGGAGAGCAACAGTCTATATCTACATTTCAAGATTCCAAGCTTTGGGATTCCTCCTGCAGAAGCTGGGGGTGAAGCTTGGAAATGTAGGATGGTCCGGAATCCTTGTCTCTGTGATTTAGTTTGTGGTCTGACTCTATTGTTTCATAACAGTCATAGAGGAGAGGTTTTTGTAGGAATAAATATCCTCACGTCATAAAATCTCTGTCAACAGAAAAAAAACATCCTCATCTACTTAATTTATCTTTAGCTCTAGTTAAGATGAGTTTCTCAATTATCTATGTTTCTTCTCATATGCCCATACTTATCTCTCCACCCATCCGCCTGTTTGTCCATAATGTTTATCAGCACCTATGGTATGCAGACTCTCTATCTACCCAGATGAAATTCATAATATGTGCCTGAAGAGGCTCTACTTGCGATCGCTCTACCCTAGTTTTTGAATTATTGAATTAACCACAGTCAGAGAACTGTGGACCCAACTCTGAACTTTCCTATCAGATGAGCTTGATGGAAACTGGAGATGGAAACTGGATGGAAAATTAGGATCAGCTTCAGAAATTTTGCTAAATAGTTTTTTGGATTCAAGAAGGTACTTTAGCACGTGTTTTGGCTCCCAAAGGTTACTTTAGCACACGTTTTGGCTCCCGAAGGGTACTCTAGCACATGTTTTGGCTCTCGACAGGGTACTTTAGTACACGTTTTGGCTCTCGAGAGGGTACTTTAGCACACGTTTTGGATCTCGAGAGGGTACTTTAGCATGCGTTTTGGCTCCCGAAGGGTACTTTAGCACACGTTTTGGCTCTCGAGAGGGTACTTTAGCATGCGTTTTGGCTCTTGAGAGGGTACTTTAGCATGCGTTTGCCTCCAAAGAACGCACTTTAGCAAGTTTTAGCTCTCGAGAGGGTACTTTAGTATGCGTATTGGCTCTCAAGAGGGTACTTTAACATACATTTTGCCTCCAAAGAACGCACTTTAGCAAGTTTTGGCTCACAAGAGGGAACGTTAGCACACGTTTTGGCTCTCGAAGAGGGTACTCTGCATGCGTTTTGGCTCTCGAGAGGGTACTTTAGCATGCGTTTGCCTCCAAAGAACGCACTTTAGCAAGTTTTAGCTCTTGAGAGGGTACTTTAGCATGCGTTTTGGCTCTCAAGAGGGTACGTTAGCACACGTTTGGGCTCTCGAAGAGTGTACTTTAGCACACGTTTTGGCTCTCAAGCGGGTTCTTTAGCATACGTTTTGCCCTTTTGAGAGGGTACTTTAGCACACACTTTGGCTCTCGAGAGAGTACGTTAGCATGCGTTTTGGCTCTCAAGTGGGTACTTAAGCATGCGTTTTGCCTCCAAAGAACGCACTTTAGCAAGTTTTGGCTCTCAAGAGGGTACGTTAGCACATGTTTTGGCTCTCGAGAGGGTACGTTAGCACATGTTTTGGCCCTCGAGATGGTACTTTAGCACACGTTTTGGCTCTTAAGAGGGTTCTTTAGCATACGTTTTGCCTCCAAAGAACGCACTTTAGCAAGTTTTCAAGAGGGTACTTAAGACTGTGTTTGTCTCCAAAAAACACATTTTAGCATGCGTTTGGACTCCAGAGAAGGTACTTTAGAATGCATTTTGTCTCCAAAAAACGGACTTTAGCGCATGTTTTTTTTGGATTCGAGAGGGTACTTTAGTGCACATTTTGGCTCCCGAGGGGGCAATTTAACTGGCTCCTCTGGTCAAGTGGTCGTATTATGATAAATTTACATGAAGCACATTATTTATTAAACAATAAATTCTGCTTCAGTCACCCCAACAAGTGTTTAGGGCAGATCATACTTCAATGACAAACTAATTTCTGTTACTGAATTTTTAGAGCAACACAATGAGATACTAGAACACCTGGGAGAATGGGAAACATTGTGCCAGCTGCTTTTGTTTGTAGGTCCACTTTCTAATTGCATTTATACTAGTTGATTTTTTTACATTTTAATGCTTAAAAATTCAAAACCCTCAAACATGAAGTTATCCGACTCTATAATTAATCAAAGATGTGGCAAATCAACAAACTTTATTGAAAAAAAATAAAGCAGAAGAGAGTCTGAACTTCAGTTTCTATCCTGTTTTACAATCACTGAGAGAAATGGTTTCCTCCCTGAAATCTAACCCAAACTTCGCAGCCATCCTGACTCCAGAGAAAAGGTATGAAGACTGTTTCCCTTTAGCAGGAAGTGCCTCCACACCTCGCCCTGTAATTAAAGGCGTTGCAGAGCGGGACTCTCAGCTGACAGGTAATAAAGCACATTGGTTAATTGCAAATGAATGCACACACCCCCGTCTCTATTAGGCATAAATAATTTGGCCACTTGGGTACGAGGCTTCCCAAATTACTGATTCTTTTTGTGTCTCAAATTACCCATTCTTTCAGATGTTGCCTTTAGTTGATTAGCGTGCCACTCGCCATTGGCTTTTCCCAGGTTTTCCGGCCTGTTTTTCGGGTTCTGTCAGGATCCCACTGGGCAGCGCTTCTGTTTAGCTGTTATTTGTACACAGAGGATTATTAATGCGCTTATTTCCAGCTGTTTCACCTCTGCTGTGATGCTTTTTGGGCGTTTTTTCTGACACCTTGCGTAGTTTTTTGCTGCAGGATGTTGAGTGAATATTAAATAAAAGTGGCAGTGGGTTTATTGCTTTGTTTTTCTCCTGCTTTCGCACATAGCCACTGCATTGAAAATGCCTTTTTTTCTTTTTGCATTCATGAAAGATTTATTTCTTATGCATTCTCCTGATTATACATAAACTGTTTGAAGACAAAGATTCATCTTTATGTCCCAGTTTTTCTTCCTTGTGATTAAAATATTTCTTAGCAGCTGATTGCACATTTTTTTATGGATTTATTTGTAAAAATGAATACATTTCTTGATATATTTCACCTTTTACTTTTACTTAATCTCCAATGCGTTTCATTTTAGAAACTGTCATTATCCTGCAGGCGGTTTCTGGTGGGATCTCTTTCACTGTTATGAGTTTTGCCATCTTTAAATTTTCTGTTTTTTTCTTTCTTACCACTTGAGTTCACAATGTGCAAATGGCTCATAATAACCTGCAGGCATGGCAGGGAAAGCTGCGGCGTGCTCGTCCAGGCTGGATCTGGACGATGTGCACCGTTGTCATTCAGAGAAAGTTTGAAATTCAAAAATCTCCAGATGAACAAGAGGGAAGAGACACCGTGTGGAAGAAGCACAATTAAACATTTGAATTGAACTGCTCCTATTTAAATGCAAAGTTCAGTTTCTGTGATTCTAACATCAGTCTAATGTGGCGTTTCATTGATATAAAATGACATTATTATGTGATTGCTTCCAAACCAACTAAGCTGGAAAAGAATATCAGATAGTCTTTGCTGGTATGAATGCAGAAGAGAAGCACCTAACCCAGCTTACCGCCTTTAAAATCTCCATCATTGGGAGATGGAGTTGTTTACTGGAGGTTTGGCATTAAGGAATTTAAAGTTTACTTCAAATAAAGCAGAGTATAGTAGGAAGATTGATGGAGCTAAACCCGGTAAAATACTGGAGGAAAACCTTTTGGAAGAAGCAGACGACCTGAGAGGTGGAGGTTCACCTTCAATCAGGACGACCGCCTCATTCATCCAGACAAAGATACAATGATTTTTAATGATAATGTGTTTGAACGGCCTAGTCAAAACCCAGGCCTAAATGTTTGTCAAAACTTGTGGCATGATTAGAAAGGTAAAATTCAGAGAAGATTTTTAGCTAAGAATGGACAAAAAATGTTTGTATGACGCTGATTAAGGCTCTTAGAAGCCATGTTTCCATCCAACTGAAATTTTAATTTTAAGCAGACTTTTAAAACCTTGCCGTCTAAAAAAATTGCACTGCAAAAAATGTGAGCTCTAGTTTCCATTTGGTTTGAAGGGAACAAACCTAGAGTTTTAAAACGGAATGTCGTCATACATCATTGTCTCATTACATCATCATGCAGAGATGTAAAAACAGGAAATAGAAGCTGTGATGTAGCTCTAACAACAGATAAGTAATGGAGAAAAGTTTGAACCCCTCGACACCAGAATTTGTATATATGTACATGTGTGTATATATGTGTGTGTGTGTGTATATATATATATATGTGTGAGTGTGTGTGTGCGTATGTGTGTACACGTATGTGTGTGTACACGTATGTATATATACACTCGCCGGCCATTTTATTAGGTACACCTGTCCAACTGCTCGTTAACACTTATTTTCTAAGCAGCCAATCACATGGCGGCAACTCAGTGCATTTAGGCATGTCGACATGGTCAAGACAATCTCCTGCAGTTCAAACCGAGCATCAGTATGGGGAAGAAAGGGGATTTGAGTGACTTTGAACGTGGCATGATTGTTGGTGCCAGAAGGGCTGGTCTGAGTATTTCAGAAACTGCTGATCTACTGGGATTTTCACGCACAACCATCTCTAGGGTTTACAGAGAATAAAAGAAAAAACATCCAGTGAGCGGCAGTTCTGTGGGCGGAAATGCCTTGTTGATGCCAGAGGTCAGAGGAGAATGGCCAGACTGGTTCGAGCTGATAGAAGGGCAACAGTGACTCAAATAACCACCCGTTACAACCAAGGTGGGCAGAAGATTATCTCTGAACGCACAGTACGTCGAACTTTGAGGCAGATGGGCTACAGCAGCAGAAGACCACACCGGGTGCCACTCCTTTCAGCTAAGAACAGGAAACTGAGGCTACAATTTGCACAAGCTCATCGAAATTGGACAATAGAAGATTGGAAAAACGTTGCCTGGTCTGATGAGTCTAGATTTCTGCTGCGACATTCGGATGGTAGGGTCAGAATTTGGCGTCTACACATGAAAGCATGGATCCATCCTACCTTGTATCAACGGTTCAGGCTGGTGGTGGTGGTGTCATGGTGTGGGGAATATTTTCTTGGCACTCTTTGGGCCCCTTGGTACCAATTGAGCATCGTTGCAACGCCACAGCCTACCTGAGTATTGTTGCTGACCATGTCCATCCCTTTATGACCACAATGTACCCAACTTCTGATGGCTACTTTCAGCAGGATAATGTGCCATGTCATAAAGCTGGAATCAACTCAGACTGGTTTCTTGAACATGACAATGAGTTCACTGTACTCCAATGGCCTCCACAGTCACCAGATCTCAATCCTATAGAGCATCTTTGGGATATAGTGGAACGGGAGATTCGCATCATGGATGTGCAGCCGACAAATCTGCGGCAACTGTGTGATGCCATCATGTCAATATGGACCAAACTCCCTGAGGAATGCTTCCAGCACCTTGTTGAATCTATGCCACGAAGAATTGAGGCAGTTTGGAAGGCAAAAGGGGGTCCAACCCGTTACTAGCATGGGGTACCTAATAAAGTGGCCGGTGAGTGTATATATATATATATATATATATATATATATATATATATATATATATATATATATATATATATATATGTATGTATGTATGTATGTATGTATGTATGTATGTATGTATATATATATATATATGTATGTGTATATATATATATGTATGTGTGTATATGTATGTGTGTATATGTATGTGTGTATATATATGTGTGTATATATATGTGTATATATATCTTTACATATATGTGTGTGTGTGTGTGTGTGTATCTGGTGTAAATACACACAAATTCATGAGACATTTTAAAGGTGGTTAGGAACCAGTTGTAATGGAAACAAGGGCTTGCCAAACATTCCTAGGTTCACACTGACTGTAAAAACTGGCACTGAGCAAATGGGAATGCTGTGTTGGCTGCGTACTTTATACAATGTGTTTGTTGCATATTGGGTTGCATATTTGCTTGATGAATACGTTGCTATGGGAGAAGTTTTCCATAAGTTAACATGTCAGCTGGTAATGGCGATGCTAATTACAGCCATGTTTGCATAGATAAGAGGAACATCTTGGAAGATGGTGATAGCTGAAACAGCTGATAAGTCGTGTTAGGTAAAAGTTCGGTACGTCAGAAAAAAGGATCTCCGTCTCCACAAAGAGTCTAAAAACCTCTTTGCGAATCTGAATGAGTTTTTTTTTTTTTTTCGGATTCTATCTTCTGATGCGCATTAGAAAAAGATGATGGAAACGCAACAGGAGATGAACCCTAAACAACCTGAAACTATAACAGGAATTGGTTCAATTTAAAGCGTTCATTCAGATGGGCTGAATACAAGTGCAGGCCACACTTTTCAGATTTTCACTCGAGGAACTTTTAGAAGGAATCGTGTTTTATTCCTGTTGCCAATAAAGATGTTCTGCGCTGTGTTCCTCTTACACTGCAATTGTGTTTGAAATGGGACAAATTACTGAATATACTATTCAACTATAAAACAGGCTGATTTTCAGTCATCAGATGGAAACTTCTGGAATCTCACTGACATTGTGATTGGAAATGCTGGTAAATATTTAGTTTTTTTTTAACCATTTTGAAGCCATAATCATTAAAATAGCATTGACATATTTCTCTCTTAAACAAATCTGCATATGTTTCAGTTTCAGGACAAAAGATATGAGCTTTATCAGCATATCCAGATTGATGATATGCCTGCAGATGATTCGCCGTGTTATCCGGTATTTAAACTCCAGCAGTAGGAGGAAATGTCCTCCATTGCTCAGATAAATTTCAGCTCACCAGGTTCAATTAATTTGCCGTTTCCTGAAACATTTTTGCGACGAAAGTTTTGCCGTCGATGCAGATTTTAATTCCCCCCTTAAAAAATGCGGCGAGACTTTCAAACTCCCAGAAGGAGGTGTGATGGCGCAGCACCCCCACCGCCGCCACCACGCCTCACCCAGGTTGCAACAGTCCTAATTAAAACGTCCCTCCTCATTATCATCGATCGCCCCGTGCTTTTTGGAAAACAACTGCAATGCTGAGCTCTGGCAGCGGCTAAATACAGACATGTGACACTGGTAGAAATCCCCCACCTCCAGCCGTCCCGTCAGATGGTCCCGCTCTGACATGAGAGCGAGGAAAGTGGGGCAGCAGCCGAGCGTCCCCGGTGGACGCTGGACACCGACACACACTCAGATAGAGACACACACACTCGGATAAGACCACAGATGGCCAGTGGCCCTTTCCAGGGTTCATCAGGACAAAAACACACAAACTTTCAGTCATTAATTGGATGATTTATTCATTAACAAGTGTGCTGTCAAGAAAGTTTCCCATCTGCAGATTCTAGGACACTGTGTGGAGATTCTCGCGGGACATAATGATCAGTTTGGTGATGGCGGTCACATACAGGAGATAACATTCAGGATCTACTGGAGAAAAAGTGCTAAATTAAAGCCCTGCTTTGCTTTAATTAGAACATAAAGATGGATATTTTGGTAGATCTGTTTGATTTCTTTCAAAACAACAACTTTTTAGAGGGTTGGTGAACAGATTTACTCATAAAACTGATTTCATAAGAGTCCAACAGTGTTAAAAAGGCAGAGATCCTGATTATTAATCAGCTGCATTCTGTCACCAACCAGCAGGGGGCAACGCTCCCAATTATAATACATTTAGTTTCAAGTTTGTTGATGTGGTTGGCACCTCTTTCTTCAAGTGTCTTTCTTAATTATTCAAACAGATGCTCAAATGTACATTTAAAGTTAGAAGGTCATAAAATAAAATAAAAACCTGCACTTTAATTAATTTCCTTTTTCTGTATGTGACTCTATTCAAAAGGTAACAGATTATTTCCACCAATAAACACAATAAACACAAAACACTTAAAGTCATGGTAGTAATTTGGGAAAACTGGGATCTTTGAAACCCAGCCTGTGTGACAACAAGGCGAAGGTTAGGTCTGCAAATAATTATTACTTTGCTAATGGATTTATCTGACAATTATTTTTCCAAGGAAACTATAAATGATTTAATGGAAACGGTTTCTTAAAGAAAATGAATTCAGTTGAAGTCAAAGTTTTTTTAATCTCAAATGTTGATGTACTTTTTATAACTTTGTCATAATAACTGTTCTGAGTAGAAAGCATCTTTTTAGGTAATAAGTTTTAGAGTTTATGTAATTCAGTTAAATATTGATTATTTTAATTATTTAAATTATCGGTTGTTTAAATGAATCCGATTCATTATTTCAGGCCCAATGGAGGTACTGTGTAAGGGCGAAGGAATTTATTGATCTCACCGTGGAGATATTTACTTGTGACATTGGGTCTTATAATAAAAAAATTAGTCATTTTTTAGGATGTTCCATTTGTCCTCCCTGCACTCAGATCTGAATAAAAAGAATAAAAAATAAACCGAGACTTTTTGTGTCACCTTGTTAAATGGCAGAGCTCAGTCTGTCTTAAAACACAGTGCTTTCCTTCAAGAAATACAATGAATGTTTTCAACTTTCGGCTACTTTAGATTCGATTCAGTTCAGTTTATTTCTATAGCGCCAATTCACAACATGTCATCTCAAGGCACTTTACACTTCAACAGATCATCCAGTCAAATTGATTCAAAGTTTACTATTTAAGGAAAACCCGTAGATTGCATCGACTCATTGACTCTTCAGCAATCCCTCACACTAAGCATGCTTGTAGCGACAGTGGAGAGGAAAAACTCCCTTTAACAGGAAGAAACCTCCAGCAGAACCAGGCTCAGTGTGAGCGGCCATCTGCTGAGGCCGACTGGGGTTCAAGGAGACAGAAGCAGAGATACAAAAAGTAGCCATAAAAGGCCCCCCCCCCCCATGAAAACGCACAGCCAGGCAGACAAGCTCCGAGCAAACTCCCATTTTAGAGGATGAAGAGAAAACATCCAGTTAGTCACAGTCAGAAAAACAGGACTACACTGAAAAACAGGCCGATCTCCAGCATCTATAAATAAAGGTGTTGATGGCAGCAATACAGCTGATATTTCTCTCCAGGATGGAGTCACAGCCAAACAGGAACAGACGAGGTCACCATTGAAATGTAAGATAAAAGCAAATATAGGTAATAATATGTTGAAACTCCAAAAAAGATGCAATACAGTTTGTCTGAGTGGAGTTGACATATGTTGACATCATAAGAAGGGGCAGGACCGTGAGCAGATCTGGTACCTACACCGGTTCCCATCGTCCATTTATTCACCCTAGGAAACATTCATACCTTTAAAGTTCTCACCAACTCCTTTTTGTCCCCTTTGCCAGTTTTTGCCAACCTGTTTGATCCAGGTGTCTGAAAACTGTGATCAAAAACTTGCAAGAAGTGCAAAAATTCATGTGATACGAAACAAGCAAATTCAGAGGTAAATGATGAAGGTTTCACAAATGGACCTTTTGATTAATTAGAATTGGATTAATTGAAATCTCACTAAATGCTCATTTACCTACAACTGTCAGCCAACTTCTACGGCTGAACTGGTGTAAAGAAAAGCTAGTTTAGAAACCGATGCAGAGCTAAGACGGGTAACAACATTTAACTCTGATGCCCAATTTTCCACCTTTTAAAGCTTTTCTACTGATACATCTTGACTATCAGTCAGCGTTACAATGCTTATTGGTTTATATCCATGTTCCTGATAACAGTTAGTCACCTAAATCTAATCGATTAACAAGTCCAACAATTGTCTGAAAATATCCAGACACAAGAAAAAGCCTGAACAGCAACATGCTGCCATCAATCATTCAGCAGCCAATGTGGGCACTCAGACACGTCACCCAGTAAATGATTAACGGGAACATATTGCCTTCAATAAATTATCTTTCCTCTAGTTTTTAGACAGTATTTGCAGCGCGTTCCATGAGGCAACAAATATATCAATCCTATCGTCGCTTCTCCGTGTTGACGGGCAGATGGACGGACGAACGGACAGATGAAGCAGCCGGACGGACGCAGGCATGTCGGAGGAGGCGCGCTGCCGGATGGCGAGGCAGGACGCAGGGAGCATCTGCCGGCGGTTTGACGAGCAGCCACAGCTTCTGTGAATTAGGATCTCCCCCGACGCCGCTGACGAGCCAAGAGGTGCCGAGTGAGTGCCAGGAGGGTCGCCGCGTTCACAAACGCTTCAAATGTTGCACCTAAATCAAACTGGGATTCATCAGAGGGAAATATGAGCAATTTACAAATTCAGCAGTGATACGTTTAGAGGTCATATTAACACAAAAACGAATACAGAAATAGGACAGATAATGACTCATTTATAAATAAACTCCTTTTTTAAATTTTTTTTTTGGAGAAAGACTTTAACAGAGTCGTGGTAGGGCCGGTGCCTATCTATGGCAGTCAATGGGCAAGAGGTGACGAACACCCTGGACGGGTCCAGGGTTCCCTTGGGTCCTTAAAAAGCCTTAAAAGGCATTGAATTCTTTAAAATAAAACTAAAAAATAACTGCTTGCCATTATTGGTTCCGTCCCGATAGCGGAACCAATATAAGCGTTGTTGCGGCCGGAAAATTTGGGAGATACACCATTTACTTTTTGTCTGGAAAATATGAGCAAGTGTAAATGTAACGAAAATTGGCTCCAGCCAAGAGTTTTCTCCATGGATAAAAACAGTTAACCTGACTCCGCCAGATGGATTTGCTCTGCATATCCATCTGGAAACCTTCCGTTGAAGTAATTTTGGGAAGGGCCAAAAATACTGGTTAGCTGATTGGCCTATGTTGGTGATAGACGGGCCAAGTAAACCAATCAGATCAACGAAGCATATGACGTACTAACAGCCAGGCTACTCTTGCCAAAACCAGTCGGGAGAAGAGCAAAAACATCTTTTCCTCTGAGAAAAGCCTCCAGAGCAGTGTTTTGCTCTTCTTTCAGTGAAGAAATACTCTGTAATTCCGATAAAACTTGCTGGATAGCCACCCTAACGCTAGTTTCATCGGCTGAAGCCGCCATGTTCTTTAGACTGAACTGTCGCGCTTCTCGTTGCGTCACACCTCAACCCGCCTCAAAGCCAACGCTGATTGGACGTTCGTTTGGTGAACGGCTCCAAATTTTCTTTAACGGAGAGTAGCCAGACTGATTAGCGAGTGAAACCTTGAAAGCTTGCGAGATCAGGATGGTCTCACGAGGCAAAAAACCAGTACCAGGGAACAAGAAGTCATTCAAGCTCAGAACGATGGGAATTAAGGCAGTGGAGTCGCACATGCGAAGCACGAAACACAAAGAGTCAAAATGGAGTTAACGAGAAACAGCCGGTATTTCTCAGTTTTGTTCCACCCTTGTCTCTGCAACGCCTCCACTTATCACCAAATCAAACATACCAAGAAAACGATACAAAGAAAAATAGCTGCAAAAAAGACTTAGCACTGGTTATGTTGTGGCTTTAAAACTGATTTGTTTTGTTCCCTGCTAAAACAAAGTTTGTGAATTTAGTTAAATAATTGTTAAAATATATCTGTCATTTGTGTTTTTTAGCTTTCTTCCTGTATGGGAAGCTTTTCAAAATTTTAAACATTAGTGCAGTGGTTTATGTTAAAATAAACCAAGCAGGTTTTTCTTGTGTTTCTTGTGAATTTGGTCTTAAATTTTTATTTCAAGTGGCATTAAAAAGTCCTAAGTCTTGAATTTAACTTGCCTTATGCTGTAGGAACCCTGAGGTAGCAAGTCTGTCGCAGGGCAACACAGAGACACACAACCATTCCAACACACACAAACCCAAGGAGAATTTAGAGAAGCCAATTAACCTAACATTCATGTTTTTGGACTGTGGGAGGAAGCCGGAGTACCTGGAGAGAACCTACTAATGCTCAGGGAGAACATGCAAACTCCATGCAGAAAGACCTCGGGCCAGGAATCGAACCCAGAACCTTTTTTGTTGCATGGAAGCAGTGCCGCAAACGTGCAGCCCCTCATAGAAACTAGAATTGTTTATATTAACCTGCCATAGATGAATGATAATCACCGAGGAAGGAGACCGAAGAGAAACTTCCTGACAAGGATGGCCTTGAGTAAGGACTGTCCTCTGGGGAGGCTGAACTACTGTTCGCAGGAGAAGATCCGAGTCCCAATTCAGATTACTGGTTTTAATGGTTTTAAGTAAGGCTGATTTTGAGGAGCTGGAGGAGAAAAATCTCTTCTCTCTAAAACACTGAAGGCAGAAACACGTCGTCCGCTCAGTTGGATCAGAACCAACAGACTTCTGGATCAAAAATGGACTCAAAGACCAGATGTTTGGTCAGAATGCAAAGAGAACCAAACACATTAAATCAGAACCAACAGCAGCTGACAGCACGGCGGTGGTGACGTCATGATGTGGGCTTTTTCTCATATGTTTTAAAGACGTTATGATTCTCACCCAAAACTCTCCTCCGCTTCTAAAATGGTTGGAAGTGAAAGGTTTTTGTTTTGGTTAGAACAACCGCACTGATAGAGCCATTAAGGTTCCTAATGTTGAAACCCGGACTCATGATTCGCGGGGCGTGGCCTTCATTCAGCCAAGGTTGCCTGATGTTCCAAACACATCCCAAATGATGCTGCGTGATTTGGTCACAAGTTCTAGGTATAAATTACTGTAAAAACCACTCGGTGAGACATCAGGGCTGGAGAGAATGTGTTATGGGGATCAAATCCTGTATTTAGTTTTGGTTTTTCATATTTAGAGTAGATTTCCCAACTTTTAGAGTAGATTTCCCAGATCAATCGTCTTGCTTTCTTCTATATTTACATTCCTGTCCTCATATTAGTCTCCTTTATCGCTGACTCTTGACCCAATGACTGCTCTGTTGGGTTGTGCCATCCATTTAGTTTGGCCAGTGCTTAGATCACAACATTAGTCACTGCAAAGGATTGCATTCACCGCAGCTCGTGTATGGGTTTCATTCCTGGGATGAACCAGTCTCTGTCTAAAAGTGTGTTGGGTTTAAAAATACCCTGGACAATTATACTTTGGAAAACAACCTTCTTTGTTTTCTGAGAAGCTCCAACCATAAAAGACAAGGTTGCTCCACCTCTGCCGAGGGGACTGGCATTTTTTCTTGAAATCCTGGCTGCCTCAACTTTGGCCAACTTGTGTTTGTAAATCATCCTTTGCTTTATGTTCCTTTAAACTCCATAGCTGTTTTAAAGTCAGACTACAGGGTTTGAATTAACAACAACTGTAGAAATGTCATTCTTAAATATGATTTGTTACATTTTATATAACATTATCATATTTGGGGGTTAGTGATAAAACTCTTATTTCCGATGCGATACCAATATATAGGATTAAGGGGACCCGTGTGTTATTAACCATCAGGTTACTTAAACCTTAAACAGAAGTGACTTTACATGCAGTCATATGTATTTCAATATGTTAGATATCGGATCGGAACATCACAAAAATGTATGTATAACATAAAAAGATGGAAACCAAACACACAACCTTGCGGTACACCTCTGTTAAAAACTTCCGAGCTGGAAGAAGCTGATTTAACCATTTAGATAAGATTTGAATTCAACACAAAAATAGATGTAGTCCCTTATGATTTCTATTAATAAATATGATTTATATGATGTAATTAGGTTTAAAAATTTTGTTTTCCGGTTTTAAAATTAAAGTTTTAGTTTTGTTTCCCAAGTTAGAAAAGGGTGCTTAAAACTGGACGTGTTTAACCCTTTAAAGCCCGATCCAAGAATAAAACAAAACAGAAAATTACTTTTTTTTTTTTTTGGTTTGAAGTCCTTATTTGGCCTTTTAACAAAATATGTACAAAAGAAAAAACAGATTTTTTTTTTATATTAATAATTTATTACTATGCGATAAGTCAAAATTATTTTTTGTGTAGTCTTCTGCCCTCTGTTATCAGGTATATCTGATTGTGTACAATAGGATTTTGAGCAAAGTTTTTACCATTAAATTATGCAAAAGGTGTCAGATGCAAAACATTTCAGAAACCGTATGTATCAAATATGATACATTTGGCATTACAGGGTTAATAACATTCAGGTTACTTAAACCTTAAACAGATGTGACCTTACATGCAGTCATATGTATTTCAATATTTTCAATATCGGATCGGAACATCATTAAAATGTATGTATAACATAAAAAGATGGAAACCAAACACACAACCTTGCGGTACACCTCTGTTAAAAACTTCTAAACTGGAAGAAGCTGGGTTAACCATTTAGATAAGATTTGAATTCAACACAAAAATAGATGTAGTCCCTTATGATTTCTATTTATAAATATGGTTTATATGATGTAATTAGGTTTAAAAATTAAATTTTCCGGTTTCAAAATTAAAGTTTTAGTTTTGTTTCCCAAGTTTGAAAGGGATGCTTAAAACTGGACATGTTTAAAATGAGAATATTATATATTTAACAGGCTTTCGTTAGTGATTTTTCTTTTTTAGGCTGTGACAGAAACATCTACAGTGGAAAAAATCTAAATGTACATAAGTAATATTTTCTTAAAGCTACAGTGTGTAACTTTTAGCGACATCTAGCGGTCAGACTGCAGACTGCAGCAACATGAACATCTCCCCCCCAACAGTACGGCGAGCGTTACGGGACAAAATGTCTTCCACGACTTCCGCATCACCTACCTTCTCAAGTGATGAGGTTTGTTTACATAGATAATTTTACAGATAGTATTTCATTAGTCTGTGTAGGGTATAGATTTCATGTAGACTTAAGATAATAAATATACCTGTTATTTTTTCTACATCGTTGTGACATTTTGACGATCTCGCAATCACTAGTTTGTTGGCTCTGCGCTGCCGTAGCGCAAAGATGTCTGCCTCCATGGCTGCGAGACCCGCTCCTATGTAATTATAAATAACGAATTCTAAGGCAACGCAAATATTAAGGTTAAGAGGCTGAGCTCGTAGATTATGATAAAATAACATAGTTATGTATAATATATTACATTTCTGACTGTATATCCCTGTAATTATTACACACTGTAGCTTTAAAATTAGTGAATTTTTCTTGGATTGAGGAGGCAAAAGAGACATTTTGCGATTGGAACAAGACAATTTACACTTAAAATAAGAAAACATAATTGCATTGTCTTATTTCAAGTGCATACTATCTAATTATCTTATTTTAAGAGTAAAAATACTCATTCCATTGGCAAACTATCTAATTTACCTACTCAAATTAAGGGTAAATACAGCTGATTTAAGACATTTTTACTTATTTCTAGATCTTTTTTCCAGTGTATAATCCTGAACTTCCCATAAATGCGCTCAAAACTAGTTTAGATCAACAAAAAGAAAGAAAAACATCAAAATCTCCCAAATCAATCTAAAGTTTAACTTTTATTTTTTTTAAGTAAATTCACAATGTCTTTTGCTGATTTTTTTTTTCCTTCTATGTTAAAAAGGCTTTTAAAATTATAAGTCATGTTCCAAACGTTAGCAGAGTTTGGAACCTGACAAGGAGGAAATAGGGCTGAATTACTGTAGTTTTCCAGGTTCTCTCCAGGTCAGAGTTGAGAAATAATAGGTACATTTCCTGAAATCCAGTTCAGAACAAACTCAAAATAAAAAGGACATGATGTATGAGAACTTTAATAACCAGTATTAGTGTCTTCAGATTGTCTTTACTGGATAACTTAGTCCAAGTAATGCCGAGCAGTTGGTAAAACTGTTTTTGTCTTCTTCGGAAAATAGACGTTTTGCACCCCACAACTCTCCTTTCAGGGGTGAAGTGCAACACTGCAGACACACTTGTCTACATTCCCCACATTGGAGTGCCAGAACTGGCCCAAATTTATCTCCTCCCCCCTGCTGGTTATCTACGGAGAGCCAAAGAATCCGGAGTGGTCGGGAAGGAGGGGGCTCATTTGACCACAGGGGAGGCCTGTCAATGGCCCAGATAGTTCTGGTAATTTCTCAGCGCTGACTCTGCTGCCGTGGTTTACATATTCAGAGAGGGCATCAAATATTTGGAGAGGGTGGCGGGGGGGTTACTCCATTTGTTCTGGATCACGGGGCTGGAGCCCCGAAAAAAAAAGGCCTGGAAGACGAGGAAGTGGAAATAGTGAGGAAAGGGAAGTAAACAGGATTAGCGCTATCAGGGAACACACACACAAATATGTTCTGTATATGTGGAAACACTCACACCAGGAATTGCAAATGAAACATGAATAAGTAAAGCAATAAAGCATTCTGGGTACAGTGGACTCAGACAGAGGAGTATTACTCTGCCCGGGCCACGCCGGGAACGGCTGTTCCTCCTGATCGGAGTAGTGGAGCGTGATTGTGAACGGATAATCGACCTAAACGCTCCTCTTTCTGACAGCAGCCCATGCCTCATAACTCCGCCGTACGAGGGAGGTGGCAGCGGCGCTTCAATGGCAACCAAAAAGGCGATCAGTTAAGATAAAAAAGTGTGCTGGCAGCACCGCCGCCCCCCCCACAGCGCCGCCAAGAATCAGCATGATTTCCCGCATCAATATCAGATATTAGAGAAATCCAGCCCTCTATCCTCCTGTTTTTTTGTATCCTTCCCCAGCGTTGGATGGTGCTAATTTCCAAAAACATCATCTCCTCCATCGCCGAGTTCAGGAAGTTGATTTATAGACGAGGCTGGGGGAGTTAATTGCGGTGCACGACACCAATCAGTTTTGTAAAAGGCGAGCTGGGATTAAATCGACATCCAGCACAAACAAACAAACAACCGTATTCATATCCCCCTACATTTATTTATCAATGTTTTAGATTGCAGCCCGCCTCCCAGATTGGCCCCTTTTTCTGTCGAAGATTCAATAAGTCGACGGAAAACATTGTCGGAGCAACAAATCCGTCTGTGGGAGGGAGGGGAAAGCATAAAAAATGGGAATGTATGCGTTAAAGAACCTCCTCGAGAGTTGCTCCTCTGCAAAACGGATGGGGCTTGTGTTCATGAGCATTCATCTCGATTATACAGACAGAAATGCTTTGATAATGATCCGCGGGAGCTGCCTGTCAGAGGTTTGTCAGGAAAAAAGAAACTGTAAATGTCACATCTCTGCCGGTAGTGTCTAACTACCCGGCTCTCAGGCCCGACCAGCCGCCTCTCTGAGAGCAGGCAGCTGCGGACCGACCACAGCGTGCGTGCTCATGTGTGTCGGGTCATCTGGCGCGTTCGGGGACACAAAAACACTGCGGGGAAACGGAGTTCAGAGCATTTGTTGCAAAGCTGTCAGGGCTGTTTGTGTGCTTATTGTTTGCATTTGTTCAAGGCGCCCCATGCGCCCGTGGAGATCTCTATTTGGATTTATCTCCAGACTAGACGTGGCTTCGGTTGACTTTGTAATTTTGATCTTAAAGGAAAAATGCAAAGAATCTCCAGCTTGCTCTCGATAAATAATAATCACCTGACATTTCATTCATTTTACTCAGAAGGATGAAGGTCAAACATTCCTTACAGACTAAGGAAACACCAAATTTAACGCTGGAGTGTTTGATGCAGAACAATCGGCCTGCTGAGCAGTAAATCCTTGTACCTACTCTGTTGGTGCTCCTTTTGCATAACTTACCGCATCAATGAGGCCTTTTAGTTCTGCTGAGGTGTTCGTGAGGTCTGGATTGCTTCCATAGCTCATCTGTATTTTTATTTTGGTTCCTTTCATCCTCTCCTTGACAATAACCCAAAGATTGGCTCTGGTCAGGCCCGTTTGACGACCAATCAAAACACAACACCACTATGATACCCCAAATCATCACAGACTCAGATTTAGAGCCTCTTTTGTTCTCTGAGACCTTAATATCTAAAGTTCTCAGTCTGTTCTTTCCTCCTACTGACGACGTCTGTGGCTCAGCACCAGATAACACCAAAGATGGATGCCCTACTTTGTCCTTCCAGTAGTATATGTTGGGACACAGCTCTCTGAAAACAACCAGCTTCATCAGCAAGATATCAGTGACTATCTCCAATAACATTTCATGTTATATGTATTTTAAAAGTTCTTTTTGATAATAAGCAACCAGTAACGTGATATTATGAGTAAAGGTATAATACCTTAATTAGTCTGAGATTCGTTTGACCCAAACTATCATCTTAATGAACCAAGTTTAAACTGAGCGCTGCAGTCTGGGACACCATGTGCCGACCTGGCGTTGGTAATGTGGGCTTACATTGAGTCTATTCTGGCTTTCATGGGAACCACAGCTTCAGACTCAAGCCGACCTTCTGGTAGACTTTCACCGAGGTCTTCATAAGCAGTTTACAGCATTTCCTAACCTCCATGTTGGGTTCTTAAATCACCTCAATATAACCAGCCTGAAATAAACTAATTATCTCCAGTCCTGTTCTAAAGAAATTCAAGAAAAGATTAGAAACAATCTCATTGATGATTATGAGTATGAGCAAAGTTACAGAGCTGTATCTAAGGCTGTGGAGCTTTAGAGAACTACTCCTATACCCAGATTGAGTCAACATGAACAGTGGAGAATCCAACGTCTTAAGCTCTTTAGGCCTCATAGCCTCAGTAGAGGTCAGAGTTCATGGTACAACAATAGGGAGTAGAGACTTGGGGATAAAACGAACCCCCATGGGAGAGTTCCAAGGTCAGAGCTGCAGCCCACCCATCTCACATGAACCTTAATGACTGAGTTTTTACAAGGGGTGCGTCTTGTTACAT
The DNA here is from genome assembly GCA_030533445.1 of Cyprinodon diabolis. NCBI lineage: Eukaryota > Metazoa > Chordata > Actinopteri > Cyprinodontiformes > Cyprinodontidae > Cyprinodon > Cyprinodon diabolis. Next base: position 19,715,117 of record CM060085.1, read on the forward strand.
CTGGCAGAAAAAGAAAGAAGTACAGGGACGGCAGTCAGGCATGGCTCTGGTGGTTTTTTGTCCGGTTCGATGCTTCTGGACCTGAACAGCTTGATGAAACAATGACTCGGCTGCAGCTGAAGGTCCTGAAGAAGATTGGTTGGACTTCTCGAACCAAATGGCTTAAAAAACTAAACGGCTTAATTGTGGCCTTGTCAAAGATCGGAACCAAATGTTCATAAATGCTGAGGAGTGAATTTCAATATGCTGGAAACCCTCTAATTCTGCCTGAATTAAGATCAGAAACTCATTACTAGTATGATAAAGACTTGAAGGCAGCTACTCGCTGCATAATCTTCTTTCTTAATAAATAAAGTCCTAATTTGGAAAGGGTGTTTGGTAAAAACTGATTATTTTTGTCAAATACTTTTGGAAATAATAGAAATAAGTTAAATATGAGAAAAAAATTAGTTGAGTCCAAAGAAAAACATCCAGAAAACCAGAAGGGCTACCGATGAAAAACCACAGAAGAGTTTGTTTTTCTAGGAAGCCAAACGTAGAGAAATGAGTCTCTCTCTCTGTTCCTGATGGAGTCCTGCACGGTTCAGTTTAAGCTTAAAAGTTCAGCAAAATAAACCAAACTATGGAAGAGAAAGCGTGACTAAGGGTGCAGGTTTTTACACCTCCACATGTAAAATACATCTCAATCAGCTTTTGTCCACCCACCCTCACAGAGCGCGGTGGCAGCTGTATAATTTAAATGTAAATGCCGTCGCAGGTTTCGCTCCCTTCGTCCTGTGGCTTTAGGAAGAGTCGCTTGCGCCCGCAAATGCAGACTGGCAGGTACTAAACGGTAAACGAGTGGAGCTCCTCTTTAAAATGCTAATGACACCCGGCTCCAAATCTGCAGCCGCTGCGTATGCATAAGTGCTTGTGTGTGTATTCACTGCTCCAAATGAACTGCCAGCCTTCAATGCGATTATGCTTTGTGACCTTTTTAAAGAGGCTGACATAATGTGCAGGATTTAGCTCATTATTGAGTAACTTGAAGCAACACATGCTTTTATTTTTGACAAGGGAAAAGCTAGGCCGAACCTGAGCCGTATCTCTGTTTGTTTTGCCTCCACATATGGCCGCCATCGTTGACAATCTTTGTCGACGAGCATCTTGAATGAACCCTCAGCCTCCCTCCTTGGCTGACGTCCAAACTCTGTCTCGTGTCTTCTGGGAGAACAAGAGGAGAAATGGAACAACTGGTTTTAATGAAACAATTACAAGACACTAATTATTATGTTAATGTTTTGCTACTATCATCAGCCGCCGCTAACTGCCTCTTGCACCTAGAGGTTCCGTGTCGGCCGTCTGTGCGTGCCACTCTTCAGCTACCCGCTGAAGATGAACGCCTCTCAGTGGGAAGCAGTGCAGGAATGTGTTGAATCGTAAAAAAAAGAAAGGGGGCCACAAAGCGCCGGCTGTTGTCACTGAATGTCAGGTACATTAATTCTCATAATGCCCAGTGCAAATAAATTAGCGGCAAGGTTGCCACGGGGATTCAAAGACATCACTTATAGGTGTGTGGAAGGAGGAGGTGGCGGCGTGGGAGACGGGGAGAGAGCACACGCACGCACTAAAATAAACACATGGATCACGCCAGCAGATGAATACACTGGTGTAAACAAAACCTGGAAGAGCAGCGGAGGCTGTTGTTAAACGCCGCAGCAGCTGAATGTGTGAAATGGATCAAAGCAGCGTTCAGTCCTACTCCAGCTACCAACGCAATACTTGATCCAACTCCCCTTAACGGATGATGCTGTGATGGACTCAGAGGTTTGTTAGAGAACAACCAGTTCATGAAGACCAATGAGTTTTTGGACCGACTGCAGACCCATCAAGAACATCTGGTCTTTACGGATCATTGTGGTGTCAGCATCTTCTACCCGTAGAGCCAGACACAAGCAGATAGAATAAATCTCAGCTACTTGAAGGGGGATTTCTTTTCCATGGTGGACGTGGCCTAACCTGACTCCGCCAGATGGATTTGCTCCGCATATCCATCTGGAAACCTTCCGTTGAAGTAATTTTGGGAAGGGGCGAAAATACCGCTTAGCTGATTGGCCTATGTTGGTGATAGAAGTGCCAAATAAACCAATCAGATCAACGAAGCATATGACGTACTAACAGAGCGACGACGAAGAGGAGCCAATTGATAGATCAAACTCTTGTCGAAACCAGTCGGGAGAAGAGCAAAAACATCTTTTCCTCTGAGAAAAGCCTCCAGAGCAGTGTTTTGCTCTTCTTTCAGTGAAGAAATACTCTGTAATTCCGATAAAACTTGCTCCATAGCCACGCTAACGCTAGTTTCATCTGCTGAAGCTGCCATGTTCTTTAGACTGAACTGTCGCACTTCTCGTTGCGTCACACCTCAACCCGCCTCAAAGCCAACGCTGATCGGACGTTCGTTTGGTGAACGGCTCCAATTTTCTTTAATGGAAAGTAGCCAGACTGATCTGCGAGTGAAACCTTGAAAGCTTGCGAGATCAGGATGGTCTTATGAGGCTAGACGTGGCCCAGTTTGGGAAAAATGACCCTTTTATTCCAGCACTTGACTTTAGTGGGAGGGGTGTCTGGGCCAGGTCTTCTTTAAAGAACAATGTTTTCATACTCTGTTGGACTACCTGGCTGAATGATGGGTCTCTGACAACAGCAACAATGTCCCCGACGCTCTGCCATAAGTCAGTGAAAGAGGTGATTCATGAACAGCAGGCATTGGGTCTTGGCTCCAATTCTTTGATTGAAACCTGTTTAGCAACAACTGCTAATTTCATTACATGGTGTCAGCGCACACTGAGCGGCTCCTAAAGGGCCTGCTTTGAACTCTATGGGCCCAAACAATGACACGGGGCAGTCAGGGGTCCTGATGAGAGGGTGACAGGTCGGTGGCGAGCGGAAAAACAAAACCTCCTCCTCTCTGAATGAAAATGCTGAAGTCTGTCAGATATTTTGATATGTCCCACACACCATGGTGCTGCTCCTCCTGGGATTCTTGCCTTTCAGTGATGGAACAATTGATTTTCTTCACGATCACGTCGTTTGCCTCCCTGCCTCCAGGCAAAAGCTTTCATGAGGAGCCATGGCTCGCCGTTGCAGCTGTTCTGCCGGACTTCTTCCCATGGACACCGGGGCTGGAAACTCAGAGGAAGCTGCTCGCAGGTTTCTTGTTTTGTTTGTTCTCCCATCAACTGTTGGCTCAAGGAAGACTTGTGGGTTTTTTTCATCTTTGTTTTGGCCAGAGTTAGGGCATGGCTTGTTTTTTTGTTTTTTGTTTTGTTCAGATTGAACAGTAATCGGTTCTCTCAAGAGTTTGGCTCAATTTCAATATCGGGCTGGATTTTCTTTGCGGTTTTCCTTTTCAAAAACAAATCATGTTACACTATTTATTTTGCTACAGAACCATACAATCCACCCTATACCAGTAGCAGAAGAAAGAGACTAAACCTTTTATTCTTATTTTAACAGCATAAAATGCCCCCTAGGACTGCAGAGGTATAACCCTACATTCACTGATATCGAATTGTTATTCTATAAATGTAACAGTCTAGAGTGTGCACATAGACAAATTATACAGTTTCATTACAGGTCATCCGTCTTCTAGACTTTGCCCAATTCTGGATGAACAAAATACCGGCTAAGGCACTTCACATCAAAACAATGCATTTTGATCATTGAATTATGACAAACTAAGGCATAAATAAAAAGTATGGAAAAGTTTCTGGTAGTCTATAGCCTCATCAAAGTCCTGGTGGTTGTATATAAAGCAAAAGGGGACCAGTTTTGCTACACGGGTAAGGGTAGTAGTGAGCGTCTAACCTAAAATCCACTACCAGTTAAGCTCAAATAATTTTAACTGTCCACCAGAAGAGAAATATATATGTAAAGACTCTAGCTATTTATATAAACCTAGCAATGTTTTTCTAAAATCCACTCACCTGTCAACATAAAGTAAGGTAAACATACTTGTAGTAATCTATGTATCCTGTTATTCCTAGTGTAAAATGAATGCAACATGTCATATAAATAAATAACAGAAGTCCAACAAACATGAGGTTGGTAGACTTATGGCTTGGGGCTGTTTATTTGCTTCAGGGCCTGAAAAACCTGCCATAATGGTTAAAAACATGAATTCTGCTGGGTGGCAGAAAATCCTTAAGACAAATTTCTACTAAGTACACTTAGGTTGTATCAGGGCAGTGATCTAAATCAAAGGTTCGTAAATTCTTCACTTTCTGACCAACAGAATGGAACCAGAGTCAATTAATGACCCAAACCATTGGTTGAGTGAAACAAAATGAAATAACCTAGCCTCGTGAGACCATCCTGATCTCGAGAGCTTTCAAGGTTTCACTCGCAGATCAGTCTGGAGACTCTCCGTTAAAGAAAATTTGGAGCCGTTCACCAAACGAACGTCCAATCAGCGTTGGCTTTGAGGCGGGTTGAGGTGTGACGCAACGAGAAGCGCGACAGTTCAGTCTAAAGAACATGGCGGCTTCAGCCGATGAAACTAGCGTTAGCGTGGCTATCAAGCAAGTTTTATTGGAATTACAGGGTATTTATTCACTGAAAGAAGAGCAAAACACTGCTCTGGAGGCTTTTCTCAGAGGAAAAGATGTTTTTGCTCTTCTCCCGACTGGTTTCGGCAAGAGTAGCCTGGCTGTTAGTACGTCATATGCTTCGTTGATCTCATTGGTTTATTTGGCCCGTCTATCATCAACATAGGCCATTCAGCTAACCAGTATTTTCGCCCCTTCCCAAAATTACTTCAACGGAAGGTTTCCAGATGGATATGCGGAGCAAATCCATCTATAACCATGGTTATAATGATATTACAAACAGCATCAATAAACAAAGTTTTGTCCATTTTCTTCTTTTTTTTAAGTGATACTTATGAAATCTGTAAGCACTTTGATATTTTAAAGCTACAGTGTGTAATAATTACAGGGATATACAGTCAGAAATGTAATATATTATACATAACTATGTTATTTATCATCATCTACGACCTCAGCCTCTTAACCTTAATATTTGCGTTGCCTTAGAATTCGTTATTTATAATTACATAGGAGCGGGTCTCGCAGCCATGGAGGCAGACATCTTTGCGCTACGGCAGCGCAGAGCCAACAAACTAGCGATTGTGAGATCGCCCATTACGCTCGAAAGTAACTACGGCAAGTTGAGAGAGATGAACTGAGACGGTACTGAACACACAGACTAATGAAATACTATCTGTAAAATTATCTATGTAAACAAACCTCATCACTTGAGAAGGTAGCTGATGCGGACGTCGTGGAAGACATTTTGTTTCGTAACACTTGCCGTACTGTTGGGGGGGAGAAGCCGTGGGGGGGAGATGTTCATGTTGCTGCGGTCTGCAGTCTGGACGTCAGATGTCGCTGAAAATTACACACTGTAGCTTTAAAGGTTTGGTTTATTTATGTGGTGGATCTAAACACCCTTTGCTGGTTGATCAAGGGCACCAGCTTTGGAAATCAATGATCTAAAGCAAAGAAGCAAATCCACCTCTAAATGGCTGGAATAATGATATTTAAGGTTTTTAAGTTAAAACTGAACCTTATCTAAACCAAAATAACATGTCAGCACCTTAAAACAGGCTGTTTATGTTTGAAAACCATTTCATATAACCATATTAAACATTTTGCCAGGAGTGGGTCAAGTCCAGGACTGATTTTATGCTCAAAACATTATAAAGTACACTCCTGGAGATCTGGTAAAACATAAGAAAAATAAACACAACACCAACTGGTTGAACATCGGACTCAAAGGCACGGCGTCAAATAAAAGACCACTGTAAATCTAGAGGTTCGGATAGCTCTTCAGAGTGTCGAAAACCCCTTTTTTTAACAGACAAAGAACTTTTCAGAACATGCACCATGAAGGTAACTTTGGAAAAGTTCACTGTGAATAGAGAGTCGTATGAATATTCATGAAAAATTAACCCGCTCGCCCGTTCCTGATAGCGGGGGCCTTTTTCTGCCACGGTATTAGGCCTGTAAGAGAGATGAAAGGCTTGTGAGCCATCCCAACTTCCTTGGCCTTATACTGGGACACAATGGCCAACCAGCCGCTCAATTAGTCTGCCATCTTAGACTGACTGTTTGACAGGTCTAGCTAATTGTTAATCCCGCCATAACTGTTGCTTGGAGTAATTAATCATGCAACAAAGGGGCTCTCAGTGAGGCGACCCCACCAGTGCGGATATGCGTGTCAAACCAGAAACCAGGGAGCTGAACAGGGAGAAAGCATCATAAAGGTTGTCCATTTCGCAGCTAACGCATATTTAATCTTCATTTGGAGCACCTAAAGTCCACGGCAGTTGTTTTTCCCGGTTGTAAACAAGTGTCGTGAGATCTTCTGGTTTATGTAAATGCAGGAGCCCCCACCCACCACCGCTCTTGCCGCAGGAATAGGATTCAGGGGTCAAGTACCATTCATCATGAGATGGAGTGTCATTTTCCCCACTTAATACGCAGACAGCTGCTTAAGAGGAGGAAGAGAAAAGAAGGTATTCTTTGAGGACGGGGAAGAAAAGGCACAATCCCCGTCTTCAGAGGGGAGACGTTAGCGGGGGCGAGTGGAAAACACAAGGTGCCACTGTCTCAGGATTCAAACCGGTGATGTCATTCACCTCCCCGGCCCCACCTCAAGTCATAAGACGAGCCGCATTCCTGGGAATGGCGGATGGACACAAAGAACCACCGTGTTGTTGCAGCTTTGTGGCCCCGACTCATTTTGCGTTGAGCCCTCGGTGTGTCCAGAATGATGATTAATATCTGTTTTCTGTCTCTGTGGCAAATGGATGCAGTCAGAAAACAATGGCACCCCTTGTTTGGATGTAACAGGAATTTTTAGGCTCTCTGGCTATTGCATCTCATAAAGGCCAAATTGGATAATTTGAGACAAAACGGACAGAGGTCTTGGCTCATCTCTATTGCCGTTTTTTATGATCTTAAAGATAGTTGGACAAAAGATGTACTGTCCCGATCAGGTTCGGAGTCCTATAGAGCTGATTTGGCTTAACAACATTTGAAAGAGGAAGATAAAAACTGATGGATCAAAGTGGAGGCTGAAGATTTAATTCTCAAAAAGGAAAGAGAACTAACTGATTTAAGCAACAAAACAAAACGCCGTCCTGACCTCCACCGCCAAAGCACAAAAACCTTTGGACAATAACAAGAAGCAGTAGGGATCCTGCAGTAATTTGACTTGCTCCACAGGTGGCCACCAGCTGCTAGCAAACAGGTTACGTGAGGGCCCCCAAAAGCAGAGCGAGGGTTTTCATCTGAACAATGAACCACAGCTCAGGTCCCAGATCCAGGAGGTTTTTTCTTTGTGTCCTGTTTTTTCCCCTCTACATGTTTCTCCCTGTTTGACAGCGCCTGGAGGTAAGTCGTTGCTTCAGACAGCAGACAGTGAAGGCTTTTGTGTCCACGCACAGAGATGGGGGCTATCAGAAATTCCCCTGTCTTCGCTCACATGATTCAATGAGAGCCCTGTGTTTGTCAGTCTGTTCTTTTCTTCGTCTATTCACGGCGTACACCGGAGGGGGAAAGACCCGGTTAGCGCCGGAGGGGCCTGCTTTTACTCATCCAGCGAGACAACAAACTTCGCTGAACTCTGAATTCATTTAAGTCATAATTGCGTGGCGTTCGGTACAGAATGAGGCCCTTCAGTTTGAAGGAGGCACCGATCCTGGAAATCCCTTAAAGCTGCAGCCAGATCTGCTTAGGATCAGGCTCCTTTGCTGCCACTGCACTGCGGACTAGAGGAGTCCAGATCAACAGATAAAGAAGAAAGAATTCAAAGGGCAGCACATGGCCGGAATCAGGGAACTTTTCCCCTTTACAATGGAAGATGAATGTCTTGAAGGCAGAGGGGGGGGGGGTTTCCCAAAAAAACATCGACCTTATCTTGTCCTGCATGCAAAGACACCGTGCCACCCAAGAGATTATTATTGAGTTTAATTCACATTTTATCAAATATAGGACAGAAACTCTCCTGGCAGCCACCGGAGTCCTAAAATTGTGGCACAGTTTTATTTTATGCAAATCAAAGACTGATATTGTCCAAAATTAACAAAGAGAATTTATGAATTTCTTTCTGAAACAGGCTTGGAAACGATCTGGCAAACAATGCCGCTGATTGGCTTCTACCACTGTCCATTCTGCTTTATTCTTTCTTATCGAACCAGACATCTTATTAAAGTACATTTAATCTTAATGTGAGTGCAATAAGAAACTTCCAAATGTTACATTTCCGCCATATTTTCCAAGTGGTTAAACAAAATGATTGATGTGTTGTTTAGGTCAACACATAGATGTTAAACTGCATCTTTAAATGTTTTATTTTAAGTTATGTGTAAAGATGGGGTAAATCTCCCTAAGCCTTTACATGTCCATCCTTCTATCCACCCATTCCCTAAATATCAATAACAGATTATAAGACGCTTTGACTAGTCTAAAACTAAAATTAGAGGGAGCACAATTTCATATTGCAGATTTGGGTTTGACTTTTGTTTATTTAAAAGGATGTCCTTTAAAAAAGAAAGTCCAGACAAACAGCATGTACTCCAATTCAGGTAGAGCTGAATGAAGTAAATTGAAATCAAATTCATCATTCATGCCAAATGTTAAAATGCCGTGAGCCAACTGAATTGAGTCATTCTCCCACTTACAGTCGAAAGCAGCAACTCCCCCCTTACAGGAGGAAGCCTCAGTATGAGCTAATAAAGCTAGTTAATCTTCACTGGCGGGAGCTCAGAGGGCAGGAAGGAGACATAAAAACAACAAAGCACTAAGCATGTTCCTTCTGTGAAAGAAAGGGAAACACGCCATGGAGAATGCAAATAGTTATTTTTTAGCATTGGTTCTATATACCTCTGGATCAAGGGAAAAAAACAGCTAACCTCATAGGCACTGAACCAGGTGTAACTTTTGTGGGAATAAGAAAAGAAGAAGAAGAAGTAGTGAAAACAGCAGAATGAGTAAAAGTGGTCCTTATGTCTTCCGGCAGCCGAAGGCTATAACAGCATAACTGCAGAGATAGCTTAAGACAATCTGAGCCATTTAAACCCAGTCCTAAAAGTAAGATATTGTCTCACAGAGCTAATAGTCTTATTTGTACGGTGCCCCTGAAGTGCAAAATGCAACTACAAATCTAAAAGCGCAACTACATTAAGAAAAACAAAACTACATAAAGCAAAGCGCAACTACATTAAGGAAAACACAATTACATTTACCTACCGGAAAAGGTAGGTACCAGTGGGAAACATGAGACATCACTGATTGGACGACGGCGCCGTTTGACCCTTGAACCGGAAGTCATTCTGCCTGCTGCGGCTTTTGAAAACATGGATATTGTCGGCGCCCCAAACATAGCTGCCGTTATCAAGGAATATTTTGAATCAGGACATACGTACGAGGTGATACTGGATATGCTCAAGACTAATCACGAAATTTCAGTTAGTTTGCGTACACTGAAGACACACTTAAAAGAAGCTGGACTGTTCAGACGACGCAACTTCTGGTTCAAGGGTCAAACGGCGCCGTCGTCCAATCAGCGATGTCTCATGTTTCCCACTGGTACCTACCTTTTCCGGTAGGTTAATGTAATTGTGTTTTCCTTAATGTAGTTGCACTTTGCTTTATGTAGTTGTGATTTCCTTAATGTAGTTGCGATTTCCTTAATGTAGTTGCGCTTTTAGATTTGTAGTTGCAGTTTGCACTCCAGGGCCACCGTATATTTGCATATTTTCAACTTTAAAATATACATTTTGATTAATTATTTTTTTTTTTTTTTGGCTTGAAATATGAAACATGTTGAAAACATACGTTTTAGAAGGAATTTTGCCTCCTGTTCAGATGGTAGAAACTGATGCTCATGAAATTGATTGTATTTATCTTTTAAAATCGCTTGTTTAAACCTATTTGAATTGTTTTCGTTGCCTTTAAGTGACTGCAGTTAATTAAAGGATGCACTCTCACATTCCTGTCCCTCAGTGGGGCTCGGATGATAATTGGCAGCGCCGGTGAGCTGTCCCTTTTGGTCACCTTACACTACCGTCCTCCCAAAAATAAAACTCTCATCTCCCTCATCATCGCATCTAGAACTTGCCCCCGCTCGCCTTCATTTGCATTCACACAGCTGATGTTTGCTGTGAAGAGGCGCTGTCAGAGAGGATAAAGAAAGGTTACCTGGTGGCTCCGAGCGAGACGCTCCACACCAACAGATTTATCCACACTGATGTTTTGATGTCACCACCGGCTGCTGCGGGCGCCTTTCTGTTGCAACAAACCAAATCCCAATCAAATCTTTGATGTAGTCATGTATGCATAAGCGCCGTCTACCTTAATGCTAAATAATTAGCGAGTGAGCTGGGATTGCTACCTCAGGGCTACACTTGCTTTTGCTGCTTTGATCATTACATTAATTAAATCTGGCTCCCTTGACAGGTCGGGGGGCTAAAAAACAGGTAGGTGTCATGGGCACCTCTGTAGAGACAGAAGCACCTGGTGTGTTTGAGCGCCGCAGCTGTCAGCGGCCATGCCTTGAGAGTCAGGCGGCGGTGGCGTTAATTCGAACCGATGTCCCAAAAGAGGGAGGGGAGGGCAGCGACTCAGTCGTAAGACACCCTGATTCTCCGTTGTGGAGGCGGGCGAGGCTGGCCAGAGGAGGAAAGAAGTCATGTTGTCAGACTTCAGTGTCAGCTCACGTCATAACCAGCGCCTGAGGGACAAATTAGAAGCGTGTTTCCAGAAATGTGTCAAAAGTGTTCTCGGTCCACATCACAGAGAGGATATCGTGTGAAGAAGGACCTAAACCAAAGTCAAAGACAAAAACAGAGTCAAAGCAGGAACTCACCTATGATTAATTCAAGTTGCCTGACTTTATATAAAATAGCACATGTGTGCATCCTGTAGGGTTTTGACAGGAAACCCATCTTGGGTGTAAAACTTTGACTCTCACTGCTCTAATCACAGTTAGAGTAAAATTGTAGCAGCAAAGGATAAAGGCCTCCTGGCTTAACATTAGGCTTCACGGGTCAACAAAGTTGATGCCATCTTCTTCATGTCTGTCTCATTGTGGCACATTCATTTATTTATTTAAAACGTCAAGTGTGGCCATGACCTTTACCATGAACTTGGAGAATATTCCTTTGGTATTTACCGGGAGAAAATCTAAAGAAATGGTTAACAACGTTAAATCTGTCTCTAAGGATCCGTGTTTATTTTGTAGGAACCTTTATTTTCTTTCCATTCAGAAAAAGGTGAAGTTAGGTCATTTTCAAAAACTATTTTTGATAAATAATAGGGATGTGTGTAATTTCCATCCTGTTAAGAAGCATTATTGTTGTTTTTATATCCATATATCGGACTATTAAAATGTTAAGAGCCAAAAGTGTCCAGCAAGGCAATATCATAGTCTATCTAATAAAACATTGATTATCTAATAGCTAATCATAGCTAATAAGAGTCTGATTGAACAGCTAATGAAACCCAAGATAGCTCATAGTATTGGGAATGTTTGAGTCACAATAGCTATTTTTTAATAGGTGTAAATCTGACCAGCTAATTATTTTAATCACCTAAAAAAGCTCAAGTTAATGGTTGAACAGTAGAGCTAAGCTAACAGCTACTCAGGCTAACACCCGTGCAATTACGACAGGTCAGTCATCGAGTTGCATTAAACGTATCACTTAGAGTAAAGTATTTAAAGCAGAGGTCTTCAACAGGGGGTCCGCGACCCCTAGGGGGTCCTCGGAGGTACTGCATGTGGGTCACGAAAGTTTTAGTTTTTTTTATATTCCCCCTACAATTTTTTCCACTAATTGAAATGTCTTTAAATCCACTTTAACATGAATTCAACACACCGTAGTAAACAGATAAATGGAGGCAGAAGATGTCTTTCAGTCATCAATGCCAGTGGCGGTTCTAGACCAAATATACCAGGGGGCCAGCGTGTTTCATGGGGGCCCAGAAAAGCTTCAAATAAAAAACAGGGCAAGGGATTGAAATATATTAAGAGAGCTGCATGAAGTGAAATTTCTATTCAGTTAGGTTTAATTAAAATTCTATGTCTTATACATTCATAGTTTAGGAATTTTACATATTTTTACCTTAATTTAAGTTCAAATAAACGTTTTCTATAAAATCTGAATTAGAACTCAAGACAAACTGATAAATTAGAGCAATTTGTGTTGAAAAAACATTCAGCAGATGAAAACTGTGATCCTATCTCAATACCACTGAAGCTAACATCTTATTGTTTTTGAATAATTAGTAAAACCGAATTTGTAAAGAAAAAAAATGAAATAGATCCAAAGGACCTATCAGTAACCATGTTTGTTTCAGCGCATATCATCATCACAATATCTTTGAGTATTATGTCTTCAGGACAGGGGCCAGGACATGATCTACAGGGGCACTGGCCCCCGTTGGCCCCTGTCTTGAACCGCCCATGATCAATGCACACATTCAGCGACACACAAGGGCTCTTTCAAGCTGGGCACCGTTTCATTCACAACACCTGTCCCATCAACCAGGAATCAGAAATACTATAATAATCCCAGGGCGAATTTACTTTCGTTACATTAGAGTGACTATAGGACCAGTTTAAAAGAACACAATTTCATACAATATATATAATTAGGGGTTCCTGCTCGATCTCGCCATAAGTTTAGGGGTCCTTGGCCTGGAAAACATTGAAGACCCCTGATTTAAAGTGTTAAATATTAAAATATATTGTTAAGTATTAAAACCAGCCCAAACTGATACTCTTCAACTTAGTATGAATAGAAACTTATGGATGAAAAACAGTCTCATTGGAATCTGCCTTTTTTTTAACACCAAATTTTAAACGCTGAATTTTTTTAGAGATTGAATTCCTTACACTCGATTTTTATAAAAATTGGCAAAAAATCACCTGCAAAAAATTCAGCTGCAAAAATTCACCTGCAAAAAAAAACTGTTTAACGTCTAAATTACCTTAAAATGCCAAAATCGGCCAGCAAAATATGTTTGCTTTTATTATCCTGGTGCCTGCAGTTTAGAATACGTATGCTGAAAAGGCTAACATCTACTTCCAGCTACCGCGAACAGTAGCGGCACACCGCGAAGAGGCGCCCGGGCCCGAGGCTGCTGTTAAACGGGATTCCTAGCGACAGCGCACCGCCAGTGTATGGGGGTCTGAGCGACTCCGACAGTGAAATAATATTTGAAGGCAGGATCATAATCTGGATGAACTGACTGCACTGATGAAGTTTTCAGGTGGACTTTCTCACCTAAAAACATTCAAACTGCTTTATTCCCACTGATCACAGCAAATATAGCTGCCATTGTTCCAGGCAAAGAAAGGATAGAGTAGCTCCGCCCAACACGCATCAGACCAACTTTTCTACTTTTCGCAGTTAGAGCAGCAAAAATGCTTCCGCCGCGCGTCAGAACTAAACTCGTACAAGCATAAAAAATGAAGCAGAACCCGCGTTTTTGCTGCCTCTGCTGCTTGCAGTCTGAACATAGCAAGAGTCATGAGATCAGAGAAGTTGCTTATGGTTACAGAAGGCAGCTGCTTACCAACTGGGCTCACTTCTCGTGAGGCGCCACGATTGACAGTTAAAGAACCATTTTATACAACTCCAGTCTGCCACATCATTGCATCATTACCAGTGATGGGACTAACGGCGTTGAAAGTAACGGCGTTACTAACGCCGTTACCTTCTTTTAGTAACGAGTAATCTAACTAATTACTTTGACTGTAACTATAACGCAGTTACCATTGCAGACACCCCGTTACTGCGCGTTACTCAGGTCGCACAATGAACCTTTTTTCATGATAGGACTCGTGCGCAGCTGCGTGAAGCTGACACCCCACCCACGTCAAAAAACTCTGCAAATAGACTGAATGGTTAGTGCAACGTTAGTGCAGATTTGTGCAGAAAAAAATATTGTTTGTGCTACTTTTGTTTAAGAGATATTAAAGATTATTTTTAGGTCATCCAGAGGTGCGCGCCTTGTCATGAGAGAGGGGAGGATGAGAATGGCTGATGTATAGTGAGATTCCGTCTGTCAGTTGGGTAGGTGGGTGTTTATGCTGGTGGGTGTTAACGTACAGCACACACAGAGAGATGGAGAGTGAGGAGGATCCAGCAGCAAAACAGCGTTTTCCTGATGGAAATACCGGTGTTACGTCGAGCTGCGTTTCCCCATCAGATACGGTTTCCTCTGCATCTCCGCACAGCGCAGGTGGCACGAGTCACCGCGCAAGCGACAGGAAACGCGCATGCTCGCTAAAGCCGTGCAACAGTCGCCCTGTGCTCGCGCCACAGGAGAACTATGGAGAGCGTGAACGATCAAATGAAAGGGAGAAATCTGGATGGATGGATGGATGGATGGATGGATGGATGGATGGATGGATGGATGGATGGATACTCTGCCTTTTCAACCTACTGTATTTTTTATTTTAAACATTATTTGATGGCCTTTGTGGCAGGGATGGAGATCCATATTTTATGTCACACACAGAGTATACATCTAGATAGATAGATGTATAGATAGATGTTGCACTATCTATAACAACCCAAACACACAGGATTTTAGAATTAGACATCCCCAGTTATTAATTTCATATACTCACCAGATCTGAATGCCCTGTTAAAAAACTTCACATGGCGTTCCCCCCTGATGTCATTTACATTGAGTTGCAATAAATGCTAAACTCTCTGCAGGTTCTTGTCTTTGTCATCCGCTCTATTCAGCTGGCTGCGAGAAGGTGGGGGCTGGGTGGTGAGGGTTACGGGGGCGAGAAACGCAAAAGTAACGCAATAGTTTCTTTTACTAGTAACTAGTTACTTTTATTGTGGAGTAACTCAGTTAGTAACTCAGTTACTTTTTGGGAGAAGTAACTAGTAACTATAACTAATTACTTTTTCAAAGTAACGTGCCCAACACTGATCATTACATCATACACCTTTGCAGATGAGGAGACCTCCATGGGTCCAGCTTTATAAAAATATTACACTTTATTCTTAGCTGAAGGACGCCGCTCTCATTTCATTCCCAAATCTTTGCCACGTGCAGAATGAAGATTATAATTGTATATCTGGACAGAGGAACTGTCCTAATTAGATAAACTGGCAGGCAGGTAATATTAAGGTATAATGAAGTCACACATTATCAATGATAATTATCCTAGCAATACATTTGCACTTAGCTTCACTCGCCATTTTAAAACATCTACCTTATTTTCTGGAATTACTCATCTAAAAAAACAAAATCCTTTTGTTTCAAAGCATGATAAACCAAATATTTATAGATTCCATTCACGGCAGAAAAAATAAAATGTGTCTCTGGGTGTCAGAGATAACCCAAAGATCCACACAGTTGTTCCTATTCTTTACCATGGAGATCTTGTAGATTTGATTCTCCATAAATCCTTCAGAATCTCACAGCCATTGAGGGCTGTCCTTCTAAATGGGAGATGAACAACATAAAATTGCATCAACTCAAATCAGTGTTTATCACATTTTGCTTCTTCTTGTGCTCCAACTTCTCATTAGTTGTTCTCCCTTCATGGCAGCTGACATGAAGTAGGCTGCAGGGCACTGAAGTCTCCCATCTTTGATGGAAATGAGGCAAATGACATTTATTTCATATGAAATAATCTAGATTGTGTTGGTTGGATGAGCTCCCCCCCACACACACATACACACACACACAGACCGAGGAGCGTCCGGTCGTAATTAGTGTCTTCAATATGCTTAACCATCCCACATACCTGTTTAATCAAAGGCGTTTCTGGGCGTTTATTCAATATACAAAAGCCGTGTTCAGAAAGACAAGTTGTCTCTGAAGCTCCTTTTGATCTAGATCATTAACGTCTTGGAATCAAAAGTTGACATAAGGCCCGGTTTTGTGTTGCCGCACTCCTGGATCCGTTTCTGTTCCGTGAAAGTTGAGGATGTTTAAATAAAAAAAAAAATTGCTTTGGTTATAGCATTCGTGTGCCATTTGATGGCGCTTCCAAGAACAAGGGGAAGCTGCGGCCAAACCAGACTACACCAGTAAGAGCTGGCAAAACTGGCCCAGCTTTCATGGACCACATGGTCTCTTCACAGAGCGGACACGTCTTATTATTATGGACTTTGTAGGGCCCCACCCTCATCAATTACACTGTCTAACATGATTGAATCAAATATCAACATTTCTGCTGTTTTTATCGACTTGGCCGATAAAAGCAACTCCCCAAACTTTTAATCCCGGACTCTTTGGCTCGTCTCGTCAAAAGATTAGTTCTGTCACTGGAAAAGTTGTCGTTCAAAGCGGATTGGGCATCTTTATTGCTCGGATGAAAACACAACATGTTCTTGGACTAGAAACCCTCCCAAAGAATCCCTGGGCTGGGAAGTGCTGAGGCCCACGCCCACAGGCAGCCCCTCTGAAAAATCACAAGAAATTCATTTCCTTTGCCTGGATGGGAACAACAAAGGCATTCCTCATGACAGGCCTCTCTTCCTGTCATCTGCAGGCCACAAGTCTACCCATCTATAAATAGAACAACCCCAATTGCTCCTTCATCACAACCAAACTGCAGAGCTCTCATCAGGTGATCTAATAAACAAACTACAAACATGCAGGATGCCATAGGCTAAAGGTGGAAGTTAAATATTGAACCTTATTTCTCCTTATTCCATTGATTTCAAACTTAATACAGAGTGTTTAGCTCTTTAGTGTTGCACCACCTTGGTTACTATGGTTGTTTACCTCCAGCTCCTGGTTTCTTGCCTCAGCAGGGATTATCTCTGATCAGATATAGATGCCTATCTGTAGTGGGAGAGCTCTTTGTCAGGAGATCTTCTTGAATCGAAACTTTTTCTGTTGCCTCTTTAGCAGGGGTGAAAAAAATATTGCGTTTCTAACATTTAAAAATTCAGAATCGATTCTCGTTTTCTTTGATAACTTTTTCTTTTTTTGTGGGTGCGGATGTGCCTTATCAGGCACCGTGGCGTTTGGCGAAACCAATGAACAAGGCTAACAAGCGTTAGCCTAGCAGGCTACAGAGTGGTGTGTAGTGTCGTGTGCGCTACTGTTTGTTTCCGCTAAAGTGTGGAGGATGAAGAAAAAGAAATTCAACCGCCTCCGCGGTCTTTAAAAGCAACCATTTGGAAACACTTTGGATTTTACCTTCAACCCGGCCCGGGTAAGGAAGGGCTTGACATGACTCATGCGATTTGCAAAGATCGCAACGGTAAAGTTAAGTATTTCGGGAGTACTTCAAATCCCCGTTCTCATCTCGAAAGACATCACCCAGAGTTGTTGGTAGAATTGGATAATTCAGTAAAGACGGTGCCAACACGACCGGCCGACCAGCGCACACTTCACCACTTTGAAAAACTGCCACATAATTTTGAATGTGCAAAGAATGTAACAAAATCCATCGCTTGTTTTATCGCAAAACAAAAAAAGCATTTTACCTTTCGGTTATTACATTATTGCAATAGGCAAATAAAACATTTAAAATTATAAATTCTTTATAAATTTACTCTTCTTTCATAGCAGCAGACTGGAATAGATCCTGAGAATCGTTTTAATAATAAATTAATCGTTTCTGAATCGAATCGTTTGGATTTAAAAGAATCGGGAAAAAAATGACCCCAAGAATCGATTTTAAATCGAATCGTGGGAATCCCAAAGATTCACAGCCCTATTCTTTAGGGGTTTCGAGTTGGGAGCTGGTGCTGGTTTCCCTCCCTGTTGCAAAAATACTGTGTAAAAGTATGACTAGTGTTGCACCGATACTGATACCAGTATCAGGCGGGGCCCCCGATTCAGCTCTAAAATTATGTTATTGGTATCGACGAGTACCAACAAATAGGGCACCATTTTATTCTAAAGTTTATTCAGCCATTGTCACTAGGGGTGTAAATAATAATTGTTTTGTATCGATGCATGGATGCGTCCGCAAGAGTATTGATTCATGTTTTTTTTTTTCCTCCGGTCTATTTTTATCCATTTGCTCCTGGACGTAATTCTCCTTCCCGTGCTGCGGTGGCCCTAAACCTATTTTGCCCTCCTACCGCGCATTCTGGTTATACTCTTACAGCTGTGTGTTGACATAGACATTTTTGATTTATGCTCAGTATTGAAGCGTGGTCTGTGCTACACGCTGTGGGTCTAGTTACGGCCGAGGCGGCGAGGAAGTGGGGGCGAGTTTAGTCCAACGACGGAGGGACATGAGGCCCAAAAAGAGCGGAGATCCAGGTGGAAAAAGGGTCCCAGCGTTCTCGTGCACCTCTCTCTTCTAGCGGGTCAAACTTCACGAGTTGTTTTTCGCAATTTCGGTCATAAAAACAAAACAAGCCGGCCTCCTGTCTGCAGCACTGTCTGCTGTCAGCTGCAATTTGGGAGAGGTGCAGCGGAGCGTCTGTGGAGGGGGCGGGGACGTCTGGAGCCGAGGTATTGCACTGATTATGTGCAGTATTTTTTGATGCAAAGCCTTTTAGAATCTATAACGCAGGGGAATTATTATTTTTCAGTGAATGAGGTTTTAATAGGGATAGGTGGAGGACAACTTTTCTACTTCTGTTAATTGCTGTTGTTTAAAAAAAAATGCATAACGATGTTACAGCTTTCATTGATTTATTTCAAATTTGAAACATTGTCTAGCCTGTAAGGTGTATAAAAAAAAATATATGAACCAATTAATCGAACTTGAATCGTATCGTGGTGTATTGTTGAGTATCGTAAATAATCGAATCGTTAGGTCAGGAAGTCGATACTGAATCGAATCGCTATTATGGATGTGATTTACACCCCTAATTGTCCCCCATTCCAGGTAGGAAATAAAAAGTTCTACTGGATTCACTTTGAATTAGTCTTTTTCCTGCTTCACAATGGCAGGCAGCTGCTTGTATAAGCCATGATGGCAAACCAGTAGAAAAAGACCGATACATTGGCCGGCCAATATTTATGGCTAATGTAAGTTTTTTCTTATGTGTTCGAATCAGCTCATTGGACCATACCACAGCCGTACTTCTACATCTATTGAAGCGCATTAATGGTGTAATCTTATTTGCCATCCATTGTTTTATTTGTTTTCTTTTTTGTTTAAATTATTATTTGCTCAACATTTTTTAAATATTGTTTAATTTTTTTTATATAAATGGAGGAGGAGAAAGCAGCATCCACTTGAAGAATCAACCTGAAAATATCGCACAGCTTATATCCCGGATCAGTTAGACTGATGTCTAAATAATAGGCATCGGGTAATGTCTGGCAACCAGGCCAAGGCTTAACTAGTAAAATTTAATCATAGAAAACTCACGATTGAAGAAAAAAATTATGTTTTCCAACTAAACCAAGAAAGATTTCAGCCTCAATAGATGCAATCATTGGAAAACAACCTTTTCTGTTTGCTCAGGTTATTTTAGTTTCATTTTAAAAGTTGTCTGATGATATTTTCAAAGGGCTATAACCGTGACAGAAGCTCTTTTAGGAAATCATCTTCCTTCTTTTTATAGCAGCCAAAAGTCCTTTGAATTCAAAGAACGTGTTCCACTTCTGTATGCAAAACAAATCGTTAAACTTTTCACTCACTTTGTTTGTCTTTATGTATAAAATTGAGGTAAATCAACAAACGAGGAGTGAAGGAAACATCTAATTTGTTTGTCTGCAAAGTTAATGGACGTTAACGAGCAAAACGCAGATTTAGTATTCGCGTCCGAATGTGAACCTCGGAGCTCATCTGCTCCAGTTTAATGTGTCTGATAAACCCAATCTGTCCGTGCCACAGAGCTTTCTGTCCTGATGTTTGCAGGCAGAGCTTGTGCTAAATGATGGACGTGACAAAGTTTGGTGCTGCAGCTGCAGCCCATCCAGGGCCCGCTTCAGTCCTACATTAATATCTTGGGGCATCGGAAGCAGAACTAACAAGTTAAGCCCAAACACTGGGTCTGCACGGCAGCGGGGGGGTTAATGAATGTGTCTGTGTGTATTTGGAGGACGAGGGGGGGGGGGGCTTGGGTTACTCGCATGTATACATCAAACAGAGACGGTTGGTCAATATTGGGTATGGAGAATCAACATGCTTTTAAAAAACGAGAGGCTTATGCTGAAACATCACAGCGCAGCAAAGTCGACGGGTCGGAGCGTTTTTCCCGAGGCCCAGATCGCCATTTCTCATTTGTTGCATTAGCGGAGAAGACGGCGTAGAAATAAATTTTCCCTGAGCAAAGGGAGGAGGGGGTGTTTGCATACAGAACAAGGCCAAGTGTGATTTTTAATGGAGCAGGAAGTATGCGTCTCCATCAGGAGGCAGATTTTAACTGACGCTGTGGTACCATGGTGACTGGATCCTATCATCCGCATACATAATCGTTCCCCTTTGGTTGTTCTTCAGGTTCATTTTTCATTTAAAAAACTCCTCTGATCAGTTTTATACTTGGACATCACCTGGAAGCCTGTTCTTATGGATGACTGATGGGAATGTTTGCTTCTTTGCCTTTTCTCCATGTTCACCTTTTCAATACTCCAACCACCTTCTACCAACTAATCTTTTTGAGGCATGTCTCTCTTGTCTCTCATGTCTCTCTGCTGCTTTCTCATCAAAGTACAAAACGGGAAGTTTTTTTGTAGCTCCACTGCCAATAAAGAAGTCAGTCATTTCTGGAGATAAGTGTATTTTCCCTTGATTTGAGCAGGTAAACCAGAAAATTGCCAATAGAACTATTTACCTGCACAGTAAGAAAAGAGACAACTCTCATTATCTGATTTGCTTATCTAATTATCTTATTTTAAGGAAAGAAAAACTCATTCTGTTGGCCTATCGTCCTATTTACCGGCTCAAATTGACTTATTTTTAGATCATGTTTTGCACCTTTTTCCTGTTTTCACAATGACTAAATCCATCATATTTATGCAAACACAGACTGATGCAGACCTGTAAGGTGAAAGGAAAATTATGATTTACTATGAAGGCTTTAAATTAATGTAAATCCAGAGTTTTCAGAAACTCCAACAGGCTTTTCAGGTATTGTTTTATCTTTGGCCTCTACGAAGAGTTACAAAAATAAAGCCATAAGATGTGTTTAGAGTTTGCCCAACTTGTGGAAGAATGTAATCTGGTCTGATGAGACCATAAATACGTAAAGCTGAGATCTCGTGGCAGCATTATGCTGTGTGGGAAGCTGTCTTGAGTATATGAGACGGATTGAATCAGAGGTTCAATAAGACTACAGATTGGGGTGGAGGTTTAAATTTCTGCTTGACTTTAAGCCCTAATCATCCAGCCAGAGATACATTGCTGGGTTAGACACAACAATAACCATGTGTCAGGTTGGCCTAGTCAAAGCTTAGACCCAAATCGTTTTAGAATCATTTATAAAATTTGAACATTGATGAACAAAGATGTCCTCCATCAATTTTTCCTCATTTTTGTTCCTTACTGTTTTGTTTGGTTTATTTGTTAAAGTCGTAGGGAAGTGGCTTTTCCAACGGTTGGAGTTCCGAATTCTCTCAGGTGGTGCCTGACTTTACACAAGGGAATAAAGTGAATGTGATTGGTCATTTATGAAGAGGGCGGGATTGTTGTGGTGGAAGGTTCGCAAGCAAGTTTGGATGGTTTGTCAGAAGCATCTTGCTAACCAGTTAGCAGCTTAGTCCTAGTAGGGTCCCAATGGGAAATTCCATTGGGACCAAGTAGCACTTCTCAACGACGCTGTCAAGGAACGCTATGGACAGCGGAAACATGCAAGAGGAGGAGAGTTTAGTGTCGGAGGTCGTGGATGAGTCTCCTCCGCCATCCATTTTTTATTTAGAGGAGGAAAGCGGGGACGAAGATGTTGTGGAAGAGGACGCCAGGGCGGCAGAAGCTTGGTTTGGTGTAGAAGGCTTCCAGCCGGACATGTTTGAGCCCTTGCCTCACAACGCTGCCAGTTCTGTTAGCTCTACGCCTGCCGAAGACACAGACGTCCATCCCCGTGAACACTGGGACGGAACTCAATGGGAAACTAAAAGATTCTTAGTTCAACCGTTGCGTATATTAGCTGCGACATATGAATCAAGATGCTATGACCGAAAAAAATTTGATTGACACATGACTGGTGATATATAATTGGCCGAATTTAGGTGTTCAGGCTGACATTAACTAATTGGCCTGCTTAAGACAACGGGAAAAAAAAACATTTTAAGACAGAAAATTTCTATTTCTAAAATATATCCTAACTATCGGGACAATAAGGTCTCATAAAGAGTAGACATTTATATACATGTTTGAGCCAGAATGATTTGACATTTAAATATGATTTCCCTATGACTTTAATAAACTATACATGGATGTCTTATAGTGCTGTTAACATCTACTGGGCGTTTTATTATGTCAGTTTACTGAACTTTAGAAAGAAAAATCATGCTTCTACATACATCTCTATAACATAATAAAAATATCCGTTTTATTCTGCTTTATGGTTCATCAGATGGTTTATGTTCATTGACCAGCATGACAAAGTGACGACTTCTACTTCAGCAGGGTGGACAAAAATATAGCCAAGACACGTAATATTTGGGGTCATTTTTAATAAAAAAATAAACATTTTTATCATGTATTAGTTTTAAGCGGAGATATATTTTTCTCATCAGAAAGATACAACTAACTCTAATTGGTTTAATAACCATTAACAAGCATATTTCTGTCTGGACATTTGAGCTTCCTTTTGGGAAGGCTTTACCAAGACATTGGCAGCAAGTGGACTTATGATTGTTGGTGAAGCTTTGCCTTTTATCTACACTAATATCTTTACTTCACACTAGAGATGATGTTTGTTCATATTGACTTAACACATTGATGCATAAACAAACGAATAAACCTGGCTGACTGAAAATGTTTAAAACCTAAGGTAAGTTACAGCTGTGAAGCACGGTGGTGGCAGAAAGATGGCGTGGGGCTGCTTTGTTGCCAATAGTGCTGACGGACTGGGAAAAGGAGAGATTTACCAACAAATATTTAAAATCTTCCTGGTTTTAAAGTTGGACACCTCAGGACTGGTTTTGGGAGGAAGGAACAAAGAAGGACCCCTTCTTGGTGGGATTTGGATTCCAGATTCTGGTTCCCTGCCTGTAGGCTTTCTGCCTAAAAGGATAGTCCATCAACATGACTGTCAGTTCATTGAATTCACAAATCCACCGTTTGACATGAACTTTTGTGACAAATGTTCAGCCAATAAAATACATCAAAATGTCTTTCTTTTTTTCATAAATCATTAAACTCTGAATAATCCTCTTAAAACCCTAGTTTTAAAACCTTGTGCCTGCTATCTATCAACCTCCAGTCTGAAGGTATGACGAACCTCCACCTTAACTCTTGAAGTCTTTGACCCTTAACCCCCAGAAACAAGACGAGCTTGAAGACCACATCTGATCCAGCTCCTCTTCCCGTCTACATGGTGACATCACCGAGCTGCCCTCCCTCCACCTCTCCCTCTTCTAATGCTAAATAGTGTTTTACTGCATCTGTTCATAATAGATGGCGGGCATGATGGATATGGTCATAATATTAATGTAAGACTGACAACGGCAGACATGAATCATGGCCGACTATTTCAAAGCCCGCGTTTCATTGGCCCCTGCCACTAAAAAGTGATCTATTAAAGTCAGCAAATGGCAGCCGTAAAGCATTATGAAGTACGTTTTGATTGTGCATCCTCGCTGTTATTTACTAACTCGTCTTCTTCATGCGACGGCGGCTGTGTTGGTCCTGTTAGACGGTAACCACGTCTCTTTCAGGTGCTGCTTCAGCAGGGAGACGATAAAACGAAAGATGGGCCTGAAGAAGGATGTTCTCATATGCGGCGCTGGCCTTTGGGTATGGGAGGTCCAAGGGTGACTGAAAATTGAAAGTCTTCCATCAAATTGAGATTTAATTTCCCATATTGATGTGGTCCGTATGACACGGTGGCATCAATCTTTCCTTCAAACTGTGGCTTTATCTCGAAAAAGAGAAAACTGATAAAAAGTGGCTAATCTGGTGGCTGGGCCTTCTTCTTCAAGCTGAGTCGTCCTCAGATGCCAGATTTTAATGGAAAACACATTTCTCAGAAGAATTAATAAGATATTTGTTAAAAGAAGTGTTGCATGGAAATTAAAGTACTGGCCCAGGTAAACTGGGAGCCTTCAGTCTCCAGCATCGCAGACATCTGGGGGATGCTTCACTGGCAGCCTTCTAATAAGTCCTGCAGTTGTTCAGTCATGTCTCTACTTTACAAGCAGCTGTAATATGCAGGATCTGCCTTGTGAATTCGGGTTTCCACATGACTGGTTTGAATTGGTCTCCTTTAAAAACACCTGATGAAAATAAACACAAATTAGTGACTTAGTGTGGGTGAATGCATGGAATATCTTCATTTGTTTGAGTCAAACCATGGAAGTAGATCGATTTTTAACCAAACAGGGAAGCCTGTTGGCACAGCAGTGTCACCTTTAACCCGAACCACCTCCAGCAGAACCGCTCTGAGGAATGCTGAGCGCTGCGTGGTTAAACCTTCGGAGGAGTCTCCACCCTCTCATAATGACAGATGCGGAGAATTACCGAGCTCATAGAGAGGAAAATTTAAACCATATGGACACCTTTACATACAGTCAAGGGGAAAGGAAAGTACACCCTCCTTAAATTTAAAGTTTATTATATAAAACGCCTACTTAAGTTTACACTAACTGTACTAAAAACCACACAACAATTTGTTATTAACTGTAAAAATGTCTCTACATACTTGCTGAATTAGCTGGATAGAAGATAAAAAGCAGTAACTAGGCGTTTGCTATCAAATTTTGAGTTTTGGCTTTTTGTATCTCTGGAGCAACACAATGCCAAGCTGCCGAGACATTGCACTGAACCAAGGAAAAAGCTGCTAACGTACTTAAGATTTCTCTAAAAACACACCAGCTGTGAAGCACGGAGGTGGGGAGGTAATGATGTGGGCTTGTGATGCAGTTGTTGGCAGTTTCTCAATTCGCGAGTATGGACTTCTGTTCTCGCCGAGCACCTTAACGACAAGAACACAATCCCTTATAGCTGTCCTTAATTTTTCATCTAATTCACCTGCTTTACTCTGCCCGGTTCTTAATTATCAATGAACTCATTCACCTGCTTTACTCTGCCCGGTTCCTAATTATCAATGAACTCATTCACCTGCTTTACTCTGCCCTGTTCCTAATTATCAATGATCTCATTCACCTGCTTTACTCTGCCCGGTTCCTAATTATCAATGATCTCATTCACCTGCTTCACTCTGCCCGGTTCCTAATTATCAATGATCTCATTCACCTGTTTTTCTCTGCCCAGTTCCTAATTATCAAGGATCTCATTCACCTGCTTCACTCTGCCCGGTTCCTAATTATCAATGATCTCATTCACCTGCTTTACTCTGCCCGGTTCCTACTTATCAACGATCTCATTCACCTGCTTTACTCTGTCCGGTTCCTAATTATCAATGATCTCATCCACCTGCTTTACTCTGCCCGGTTCCTAATTATCAATGATCTCATTCACCTGCTTTACTCTGCCCGGTTCCTAATTATCAATGATCTCATTCACCTGCTTTACTCTGCCCGGTTCCTAATTATCAACGATCTCATTCACCTGCTTTACTCTGTCCGGTTCCTAATTATCAATGATCTCATCCACCTGCTTTACTCTGCCCGGTTCCTAATTATCAATGATCTCATTCACCTGCTTTACTCTGCCCGGTTCCTAATTATCAATGATCTCATTTACCTGCTTTACTCTGCCCGGTTCCTAATTATCAATGATCTCATTCACCTGCTTTACTCTGCCCGGTTCCTAATTATCAACGATCTCATTCACCTGCTTTACTCTGCCCGGTTCCTAATTATCAACGATCTCATTCACCTGCTTTACTCTGCCCGGTTCCTAATTATCAATGATCTCATCCACCTGCTTTACTCTGACCGGTTCCTAATTATCAATGATCTCATCCACCTGCTGGTTCTGCTTTATATTCGGATCAGCCCGGCTATCAGGGCCAGATTATTCCTCGTACATGCCTGTATGTTTTGTTAGTTTTAGTTAGTTCTAAGGTTCATGTCCTCATTCCAGGTGGCCAGTGGATAGAGGGTTTTAGCGTTTTTTTTCCTGTTTTTGATCAACTGTCTGCATCTTTGCGTGTCTCTCTGGACTCGTGGAACTCAGAACCTGCCTTCACGCTCTGTGGATTCCTGGAACCCTGTTTCCGTCTGTTCCTGTGTGGATGGGAACCCCTGATCGAGCTGAGGACTCCTGGATCTCTGAACTGTCCTTGTTCTTGACTGTTTTCCTGACCTGGCATGGACTTCCGTCGGTTCTACGGAGACTGCTGCATCGGGAAAACTCTGGGCTCCTTCTCTTTCCATTGTTGTTGGTCCTTATTCAGGCTAGTTAGCAGAAGCTGGCAGGGAAAACCTTAAAATCTTGATTCTGATCTTCAGGGCTCTGCATGGTCTGGCAGCTAATTACCTCCCTGACCTGTTAAAACCTCAGAGCAGCAAAAAAACTCACTGCAAAAAATAAATCTAAGTCATTTTTTCTTAAAATAAAATCATTTTGTCTTGAATTGACGTAGAAAGTGAGATACCTGCCAATGGAACAAGACAATTTACATTTAAAATAAGAAAAGAATAATTTCATTGTCTTATTTCAAGTGCATGTTGTGAAATTATTTTATTTTAAGAGTAAAAATACTCATTATTTGGCAAATCATCTTATTTACCTGCTTAAATTAAGGGTAAATACACTTGATTTAAGACATTTTTTACTAATTTCTAGATCGTTTTTGCAGTGTATGGTCCTCTAAGAAAACCACTTCTTTTTGCCTCATCTCTGTTTGAAAGGAACTGCTCTGGTTTTTACATTCAGTTTGTTTTTCAATCTGAAAAACTCACACGAAGAGAAAAGACAATTAGAAGAATTTTATTGATACAATTACTTGTCTTTGGCGCTCAAAACATAGCATTGAATTTTGATAGATATGAAAGAACAGGAGCAAAGAATAGGGCTGTTCCCCCCCCAGGAGTGAAACTGGTGGTGGAATGGAGATAGATGAAGTTGGTCAGTCTGTAGAGTGCTGGTTAGAAAGACGGTTGTTGAGCCTTTGGGGAGATCCAGTGGACTGCGTGAGCTGATACTAGAGCTTCACTCAGGGACCTGGAAGATGGAAGTCCAGTTTGGATAACACAGGTTGAAAGAACCTGTCCATGATGAGCAAGCATGAAGCGACAGTGGAGAGGAAAAACTCCCTGTTGGGAAGAAACCTCTGGCAGAACCAGGCTCAACATGGCGGTTGAAATGAGACGCGGAACGCAGTAAGTCTGATGAAGTTTTAGCTACGATGGTGGAGGAGGGGCTGGAGGTGGGTTGAAACGGGGGTCATCTGAATGAAGTCACACGGCGCAACCACCGCCTGCTCACTTAGAAGCGACGAGTTGCAGATCAGAGGCTTTTTAAGATGAACTCTGGATGCTGATTGGCTTTCATGGAGGCGTGGTTCAAAGCTGATTGGCTGTGTCGTAGGCGGATGTAGCAATCAGTTTATTCAGTTGAACCTGTTAAATTAGACTTTAAATCTAAAATCAGACTTGAAAGTCTTTCCCTTTGATATCATGGAACTATTATATTGGGATAACCAGAGTAAATAAAACAACCTTTCAAACTTTGATTTTATTTATCAGTGAGGAAAAGGGCAACAAACAAACCTGTTAATAAAAACATTTCTCGGATCTCTAAGTTATCTAACATGTCAATTCTGTAGAATAGAAATTGCCTCTCTGACAGCATGAAGTAGGCTAAAGATCTTAACAACCAACCCATCAAGTCCAGATCTAAAGGAGTTAAAGAACTACTGACATCTGGAATGGGTCACAGAGTCATCTCTAAGGCTCTGGGAGGATTTTAACTCACAAATGGAGAAAATCTAGAACATTGAATGACATATTTACCAGGAGAACATCTGAAGCTCTGCAGGTCTAAAAATGGACCCTATGCCCGTAAGGCCAGAACCTCTGCAGGCCCAAAAGACAAAGATCCACCTCACATGAACCTAAAAGCTTCCAGATGAAGCCCAAACTTGAATATTCTGCAGATTGTTGGGATAAAAGTGGAACCTGTAGAAGGATGGTGGATCATCTGAACCTGGTCCATCTCTGGTAGACTTCAAACCAAATAAAAAAGACATCCAGCGATTCATTACTGGTCGTCACAAACAACCGACCGCAGCTCTGTTTGATCTGTTCTTGTTTTTTATCAGCTGTAGCTGGAGTGCCGTAGAAATGCTTCTTGTTTGTGACACCATGAATCGTTCATGTCATCAGCACCTCTTAAACGTCTGACGTCAGACCGACGTGTGACTCCTCCGCCGTGTCCGTGGACCAAAACAGTCGTCGTCTAATATTTTTCCAGCTAATGTAAATGACGACTGGGTGTTGGTATGTAGTCTGTAATTACAGATCACCCCCCCCCCCCCCCCCTCCTCTTCCTCCTCCTGGTTAGTGGAGCCTCTGCTCAGGCCTCTTCGGCTCTGCTGCTGCCGTCCTGTTTGAAAGACGACTGCTGCACCCTACAGTTTGAAAGCCGCCTCTCGCTGCTTCCCAGCGCTGCTCATCCTCACGCTGACTGCTTTCTGTGGAGAATATCAAACGGCAACGCTGCAGCTGTGGCTTTATGAAGGGAAATATTTGAAACAGAAGAGAATGAGTAGTCTCCCTGTTGTTGTTGGGCTTTCAAGTGCTTCCAGGTCTTAAATAATTTCTGGTTTCGGAGGGTTTAGTGTCCGACGATGGTCTGAATTAAATATCAAATGCTTCTCTTCCTTAAAGACGGCTGATCTCTGAATACTCTGAATATTTGGCTCAAACATGATAAGATTTTACGCAGCCGTCGCCTCAGAAAGCTCATTTTGGTCTGCAGTGGAAATAGATGTGGTGCTTCTTCTCTCATTTAAGGTAATTATCTGCTTCTCTCAGGCCTAGAGAGTTTTCCTAAACCCCCCACCCCCCCCCCCCCCCCCTCCTCCCGAGCTGCAAGGTGGAATCTGGTCCCGCTGAATAACAAACATATTGGCTCCTGCTGTTTTTCAGGTGTGATAAAGCGGACCGCCAGCGTCCGTCTGCACGGTCTGGATCTGCTCCCAGCAGTGGCAGCATCAACAAGAGGCTTCGCCTCGGAAATCCCACTTGAGGTAGTCGAAGCACAAACACACTCCTGACAGCCAAGTCTGCTCCGAGCGTCTCTAAAGCTTTAACTGCATCAACTTCTAAACCTTTAATTACATAAAAAACATCCATACAATAAAATCTATGTTAGTGCTGAAAGAAAAGCAGAACTCTGATTTTAGCCTCATTAATTTAAAGCAAAAAAAATTAATTTCACTTTATTCTAAGTGGAAGATGATTGGTTAGAACTACCTGAAGACTAAACATCGCAAAAAAATATAAATAAAATTATTTAAAACTTTAAAACTCAACTAAATGTGTAACAAGATAACTTTATTAAATTACAAAAAAGCATAAAAATAGAAACTAAAAATGAAATAAATTAAGAAATGTTTTCTGAATAGATTATCGTATAAAATAAATATTATAAAGACGGTTTAAAAAATAATC
This sequence comes from Cyprinodon diabolis, assembly GCA_030533445.1. Classification (NCBI taxonomy): domain Eukaryota; kingdom Metazoa; phylum Chordata; class Actinopteri; order Cyprinodontiformes; family Cyprinodontidae; genus Cyprinodon; species Cyprinodon diabolis. The sequence continues at coordinate 19,744,804 of CM060085.1, forward strand.
CAGTGTTTTATAAATGCTATAGAAGAAATAAGTTTTATAAATTATTTGAAATAAAAAGTTGCTGAGAAAATAATTGAATTCATAAAAAATAGAAAAATGTAATGAATAATTAAGTTAGTCCTAAAAAACTTCTTGTTGTATCAACATATAGATTGGAGGAAAACTGCAATAAATAAAATAGATATTTAAAATATCAAATAAAAATTTAAATCAGAAACTAAATTAATAGATAATAAATAAATCAGATTGAATTATTTTAAATGGAAGAGTTTACGGCATAATTATTAAATAGTTTAACTGCAAAACTCATTTAGAAGTAGATGCCTTTTCCTATAACAGATAAATATTTAATAATACATAAATAACATGATTAAAAAAGATCAAATAATGGAAAAAATCATTAATATGAAAACTAATTGAATGAATTTAAATCATTTAGTGTTTCTGGATTTTTCTCTGGTTGATGAATATAAAGAGATAAGAGTTAAAAACAGACCGTGTGGTTCTATACACTGCAAAAATGATCTCAAAATGAGTACAAATATCTTAAATTAAGTGTATTTACCCTTAATTTGAGCAGGCAAATAAGATGATTTGCCAATGGAATGAGGATTTTTACTCTTAAAATAAGGTATCTAGATAAAATGCACTTTAAATAAGACAAAGCAATTGTTTTTTTCTTATTTTAAGTGTAAATTGTCTTGTTCCATTGGCAAAGTGTCTTATTACTAATTTACTTACTTATACTTATTACTAATTTTAAGAAGAAATTACTTATTTAAATCTCCTTTTTTGCAGTGTAGATCTTTTGTATTAGATTGATTCGTCTGTACGATGGAGATAAAATGATAGTTTTGGTTTAAAATGCTTAAAGACGATCTTTGTTTGGTGAAATGGGAGCAGCGAGGAGACGTTTCACCTTCTGTGTGACGTTAATCTGAGCTGAACCTGAATCCAGGAGAGTTTTACCTCCTTAAACTAGAAAGATTTTCTCCAGCGACTGTTTATCTTAAAATCAGGGAACCAAATGATAGCTGACACTACAGAGAAAGGATATATATCTTCCTCCTCATTTGATCGTTTTCTGGATTTACCTGCCAGCTGCTTCCACACTGGAAAAAAATCTAAATCTAGATACGTCGTTTTTTCTTAAAATAAGTGCATTTGTTGTTGGATTCGGGAGATAAAATAGACATTTTGACAATGGAACAAAAAAATGTACATTTAAAATAAGAAAAAACAATTTCATTGTCTTATTTCAAGTGCATATTATGTAATTATCTTATTTGAAGTGTAAAAATACTCATTCTGTTGGCAAACTATATCAAATTAAGGGTAAATACACTTAATTGAAGAAATTTTTTATCGTTTTTCCAGTGCATGCTCCATGTTTCAGGTTAAACCTAAGAAGAACAAGATTGTGCAGAAGTCTGAACTTTCCTCTGCAAGCCGGATGTTCTTTAGGGGAACAGTAGAAGAGGGGGGGGAGTCGAAGCTCCAAATGGAGATGCTCTGACTTATCTGCAGCAGCCTGAAGTGAAGGAGCTCAGAGATAGAGAAAAGAAACCAGCGATTGTCTCCTCGCTCTGCCTCCCTCGCTGTAATCTGATTGGGCACGTTCCCTGGAATCGAGGGCAATGCCGAAACAAAAGATCACCAATCAGATAGACGGGGCTCCCACTGAAGTTCCTGGCATGGCATGAATGCTTCGCCCCTCTCATGTGCGCCCGTATCTAGCGGTGAGATTCCCCGTGTCGCTTTTATGTGTTAATCGTCACCGCTCAGTGAGACTATTGTGCTATCTGCATCGCCGGGGGGAGGAAACCGCTGAAAAAGAGAGGAGTTTATATGAGGAGTGAATGCGAGGCAGCGCAGACTGCCAGGACTGTTTCACACGAGCTGAGAATCACCTCCTCACCCCCCCTTTGACGAGGGTCCAAGAGTGCAGTGTGGTGCTCTGCCACCTTAGGCATCTCTAACTGACGGGGAAGGAAATTTAGAGCAAACATGGAGTTCATTAGAGCATAGGGTTGATTATTACCTGAAATATCGCTCATTATGGAGCTCTGCATGGAAAAACATCTAGAAATTAGTAAAAATGTTCTAAATTAAGTGTATTTACCCTTAATTTGAGTAGGTAAATGAGACAGTTTGCCAATGGAATGAGTATTTTTACTCTATGTATAAGATATTTAGATAAAATGCACTTGAAATAAGACAATGTAATTGTGTTTTCTTATTTTAAATGCAAATTACCTTGTTCCACTGGCAAAATTCTCTTTATTTTAAGAAAAAAGGACTTATCTAGATTTCGATTTTTTCCAGTGTAACAGAGCCGACCTTCCCATGAGGATCTAAAATCCACATTTTATCAGATTTTATCAAGACTTACTTTAACTTGGATTGTATTTTTACGTCTGTTTGAACATCCTGAACCTAAAGAGCATCTTTAGATAAGATATTTAGAATCAATAACCCTTTAAACCCCAATAGAAGAAATTATAGTCAGATATTTATGATTTTTAAAAAGTGGGATGGGTTAATGGATGCTGTTTGCTCTTTTATACTGCAAAAACGCTCTGAAAATGAGTCAAAATTTCTTAAATTAAGTGTATTAACCCTTAATTTGAGCATGAAAATAAGACGTTTAAAAAAATAATGCAACCATTTTTGGCATCTATTTAATCATATTTAGTTACTTTAACACAATTGTTTCATGTTAGCAGCGTTGGACATAAAACAATTGTGATAAAATAACTTAATATGATTAAGTAAATGCCAAAAGTGGTTTCAGTATTTTTTTCAGTGTAGAAAGAGTATTTTTACCCTTAAAATAAGATAATTTGATATTATGCACTTAAAATAAGAGAATGCAATTGTTTTTTCTTATTTTCGATGTTAATTGTCTTGCACCATTGGCAAAGTATCGCACTTACTTCCTCAATTTAGGAAAAAAATTAAGGGAAAAAAATGACTTGCTTTGATTGACCTTTGTTTGCAGTGTCAGTGATAGAGTTCTCTAATGTGCTCATATAGTTATCACAACTGTTATTTTAACCGATGCTTTCTTTATTTTTTATATGGAATCTGTAAAATATTATATAAACTGAATGTAGAACTGTAACTATACAATCATATGTTTACTTTGTTTTTCATTACAATGTTTTTATCACTGCTGCTTAACTCATCAAGGCTACACTTAAAAAAATGAAAAAGTCAGAATTCTGAGATTAAAGTCAGAATTCTGGGAAAAAAGTCAGAATTCTGACATTTTTGTCATATTATACTGCAATAAAATTTAAGAATCAGTTAACTTTTCTTTTTTTTTTTCCAGTGGCCCTAATGCTCTTCCGTATTAGAGCTTAATTAACTTTTTAGATAGACCAATCAGGAAGAATTAAAATTTTTAACCCTTGTTTAAAGTTTGAAAGTCAATTTGTTTTTTTCTGGCTACAGTATATAATTTAGTCTCTAAAACACACATGGCTACGGCTTGATGCTAACATGTCTGTTAGCTGTCAGAATTCAGTCGGAATTCTGAGAAAAAAGTCAGAATTCTGACTTTTTGTCATATACTAAAATAAAATTTAAGAATCAGTTCACTTTTCTTTTTTTTTTTTTTCCCCAGTGGCCCTAATGCTCTTCCGTATTAGAGCTTAATTTACTTTTTAGATAGACCAATCAGGTAGAATTCAAATTTTTAACCCTTGTTTAAAGTTTCAATGTCAAAGTTTTTTTTTTCTGGCCAAATAGTTTAGTCTCTAAAACACACATGGCTACGGCTTGATGCTAACATGTTTGTTAGCTGTCAGAATTCAGTCAGAATTCTGAGATTAAAGTCAGAATTCTGACTTTTTGTCATATACTAAAATAAAATTTAAGAATCAGTTCACGTTTTTTTTTTTTTTTCCCCCAGTGGCCCTAATGCTCTTCCGTATTAGAGCTTAATTTACTTTTTAGATAGACCAATCAGGTAGAATTAAAATTTTTAACCCTTGTTTAAAGTTTCAAAGTCAAATTTTTTTTTCTGGCTAAAGTATATAATTTAGTTTCTAAAACACACATGGCTACGGCTTGATGCTAACATGTTTGTTAGCTGTCAGACTTCAGTCAGAATTCTGAGATTAAGTCAGAATTCTGAGATTAAAATCAGAATTCTAAAAAAAAAGTCAGAATTCTGAGATTAAAGTCAGAATTCTGAGGAAAAAAGTCAGAATTCTGACATTTTTGTCATATTGTACTGCAATAAAATTTAAGAATCAGTTAACCTTTCTTTTTTTTTTCCAGTGGCCATAATGCTCTTCCGTATTAGAGCTTAATTAACTTTTTAGATAGACCAATCAGGAAGAATTAAAATTTTTAACCCTTGTTTAAAGTTTGAAAGTCAATTTGTTTTTTTCCGGCTACAGTACAGTATATAGTTTAGTCTCTAAAACACACATGGCTACGGCTTGATGCTAACATGTCTGTTAGCTGTCAGATTTCAGTCAGAATTCTGAGAAAAAAGTCAGTCTACCAATCATGTAGAATTAAAATTTTTAACCCTTGTTTAAAGTTTCAAAGTCAAAGTTTTTTTTTCTGGCTATTTAAAAAAGAAAAAAATGAAATAGATTCCAAGCCATTGTTGTCTTTGCATTGTTAACAGGCTATTTGTGCTTTTTCTGTTAACTCTGCATCAGAGGGACCTTTAGTCATCGACACTTGTTGGTCAGTCAGACTCGTTGGTTCAGTGGAGTCCTCATGGAGGACAGATTATTTCCAGCCATTTCCATTTCTCTGCTCATAAAGAAAACTCCAAAAGATGATATCTAGCAGGAAGAGCTCGCTCAGTTATTTTAGTTTGATCAGGGTCATAATTCGATGCAGCTGACATGGGAAACTGAACAAAACAAATGGAAATGGAGGCTAATAAAACCTCTACAGAAAACCAAACACAATATAATCATATATGAGATTTAAGTATTTTTATGACTATGTCCATAAATCAAACTACAAAGTATTAAATGAGCTGATCGGGCTCGGTGTTTATATACGGGAACAAACGGATCAGTTTACAGGCAGGACTTGAAGGCAGGAAGGGATGAAACGACTTTGATTAGGAGCTAAATACGCTTCCAGTTCTTTTATAGTTGATGTTTTGAAAAAAGTCGTCTGATTGCCATAACTCTGTTAAAAGCAGGGTTCCTTTGCTCCATCCTTTTCCAGACTCTCCCGTCTCCAACCTATCGAAGACATTCTTTTCTGATGCTTTCTTCCACATAAAGCTCAGTTTCTTCTTATTAGTATTCAGATGCATGAACTTCAATTGAAATGTATCAGTGTTGCATTCACATGTTTCCCATTGGGTCATATTCCAACCCAGCACTAATGTTTTATCTGTATTTTAGTGGGATTTTATGTCATGGATAAAATCCAAAGCAGAACATGATAGTGACGTAAGAAAAAAGATCTGCTGATAAAGTGAATTCTTCCTTTTTGTTGCAGCTACAGCGAAATGTGTGTTTTGTTTTTTTTTTCTGCAAAATAGAAGAGTAGACCAGATGAGGAAAGTGGAAGTTTGATTTTCTCAGCCTGATTTAAGTTTGGACTTTGACTAGACCATTTTAAATCTACCTTAAGTTGGTTTTCTTTTATTTTAGCCATCATATGACTATTCCTGTCCACTTTGGCCAGCTTTTTAGACAAGGTACCCCACAGCATGATGCTGCCGCCACCATGTTTCACTATAGAAAGGTAGTCTCAGGTTTATACACATGTACTGTAGTGCTTTGCATTTTCTACTAAATCTCATCTCAACATTTTTTGATAAGGTGATTAAAATGCTAGAAAGGTTCAAAGAGTGAAATTATGATGTTTTAGAGATTAGGGTTCATATTTTCGGTGCTTCTAAAACGCCATTAAAAGCTAGAAAATTGGAAGAAGGCCTCTATCTCTGGAAGTACAACCAATGATAGTCTTTAGTATATAAAAAAAGCAAGGTGTAGGGTAGCTGAAAAATCAGCTTATTTGTTTTGTTTTTTTAACGGGTCTTTATATTGAAGGTGAATATAAATGTTTTTCATATTTTATTCCCAACTTATCCAGACCTGAAAACCCATAAAAATATAATCCATACTTTTCAAAGCTGTGTAAGAAACAAGCATAACAGCAATAATAATAATAAGAAAAAAACATCAGCTGTTTGCAGTAGTTTCAGTTATTTCAGCATCATAAATTATATGTATGCAGATGAGACACAGCTGTGCATTACACTGCCACTGAGGTGTTGGGTAAATGCATAGATGAAATCACTGCATGGATTTACTACAATTGAGTTCAGCTGAATCAAAACAAAACTAAAGTAATCATTTTCGGATCAAAGGAAGTGTTTAACGTTAGCAACCAGCTCCATTTAATCCAGATAGATCCCACTGATCAGGCTCTGAATCTGGGTGTAATGAACTTATAAAGACAAAGACAAAAAAGTCATCCTATTATCACCTAAAGAACATCTCCAGGATTTAATGAATTAATGAAAGAATGAAAAGAAATGTTTATTTCAGACAGACAATTTTACAGCCAATAATAAACAAAATACACACAAAAGAGACTAGTTAACATCAACCCAACCAACACCAATTTCCACCAAATTCACCTGAATATGAATATAAATAAAACCCTCCACCAAATAAACCTGTTGGTATTTACAGCCAGAGAAATGACAATTCATGTAAATTGTCTGAAAAGGGGTATGAAGAAGTGAAACTTATTTTTTATACACCCTATCCCTCTAATTACACTTAAATTAACTTCAAGTAGAATAACCTTCCTGTTAAAATTCTATATTTTTTATCCAATATTCAAAATAATCAATTAAAGGACTCAAATGAATTCCTGCTACATTCGTCTTTAGTAGAAGTGATCCATGCAGCGGCGTCTTCACATGTCTGCAGCTGATCCAGAAAACTGCCGCCTGTGTCCTCACTAGAAATAAGAAAGAGGTGAAGCTAGCGAGATATAGCCTATAATAATAGGTCACTGAATGGTTCACTGGAAAAAGTATACCGTTGTTCAAATAAAAAAAAAAATTATGTCCAGATATCACATTTTAAATATTTGACTTCACAGAATCTGAATTGAATCACTTATGACCTGATTATTTTATGTTGATGTAAACAATAATCCTGGACTTGACCTAACTTTAAATCTTTGCCCTGCTCTAAATGATTTTCTGAGAATTTCAGTTGATGAACTAAACTAATATATTGAAATTGAACCGAGATAATGAACTTACCTTAAACTAATTTAACGTGACTTAGTGTTTGTATTCACTCCAGTTAATTAATTTAAATATAACCAAATTATAATTTTCTAATATTATTTGACTTTACTTCAAAACTAATTTCCATTTCCCATCTTACAAACTCTATAAAAAAAACAACTGGCCAACAGATTACTTTAAATGTATTTATTAACTGTTAACATAGCCTTAAATGGTGTAAATCCAGTTGGTGCAGATTGACGTTTACTAACATCGGCAAGCGGTAGTAGTTAGCATCTGTCGCTTACTCGCTTGTCACTACCCGATCCTTCCTACGCCTGCGCGAACAGAAATGCATCCAGGTGTCCATAAATAATGTAATCATGGTACTGAAATTACTTATTTCTATCCTTAACTCACTCAAGAATGCTAATACACATGTGTAAATAATGTTTTATGACATTTGTGAGACAATTTTTATGCTTTTTTACATGCGTTAAACTGCTTCTCTGACGTCATCATGGGACATGCTCAGAGCAGTCCGGCAAAATACGATTAAACCATGTTAATCTGCATTTTAGTTGTTTCTTTCTTTAGATTGCGCACTATATAGCATAAGGTTAAAATGAAAACATAAAACTCAAAAAGACTAGATTTATGTTTAAATCCAAAGCCAAAAAAGTTAGCCACCGGAAGTAGCGTAGGATCCCGTTTCCGGTGCAGACTGGGCAGAGAGTGATAAAACAGGATTTTAAGGCATTTATTTTCTCAAGAAATACATTATTAACCTTTAACACATTATATTTTAGTACGTTTACTATTTTTTGGAAGGGAAAACGTGATTTAGGTGTTTTTAACAAAATAAAATCACGCAGCACGGGTCGTGCTTCCGGCACGGATCAGTTAGTAACAATGCTAACCACAGCAGCCCTCCTGCTCTTAATAACATGGAAGCTCCGGCTGCCAGTGACGGCCGGGTACCCAGCATTTAACTCAAAAGAAACTCCAAACTGTAGCGTCAAGCAATGTTTGTTTGGCGTTGGATGTAGCCCGGTTGAACGAGCAAGGACTTTTGGCTAGCTAACGTTAGCGATTCATTGTCATAACGGTATCGGTAAACGCATAAACCCCCTCAGACGTCAGCTAGCTAATATTAACTAGTTAACTAGCAGCTATAACATTGATTATATGCAGCTGCTTTGCTACTCGCGTTAATTATGGGCAAAATCCACGCAGGATGTAGAGACGAGGAAAATGGCGCCCTCTAACGGTCTGGGACTTGTAAAGCGCAATTCATATGTGACTCAAGCTAAAAAAAATTACCTGCAGGTCATAAATAAATATATACACGTATTTATTACATGAGAAATAAAAAATTTTGTTTTGGGTCCGTTGTGCGTTTATTTAGTTGAGTTTAAATCAAACTTGACGTCTCAAAATCCAAAAAGAATAAAATACCCAATCAAATCAATAATTTAATCCAGTTTAGAGTCATTAGTTTGAATGAAAAGCTACATGTTAAACTTTTTTCAGTGTTTAGAACCAAAACAAAGGAAAGGTTTTCTGTCAGTGGAGAAGTAGTGTTTAGTTTTTCTGCTCCACAATTCTGAAATAAAATCCCCAAAAAACTGAAAAAGCATTTACACATTAAATCGCTTTAAATCCAGATTAAAAACCATATTTTGTCCAACTTATTTATTTCATCTTCAATCATTTTTATTTTCCTTTTTATAAAAATATATCATTTTCATAATGATATTCATTAATTATTGATTTTTTTCTATTTAGTTTTTTTTTCTATTGAAAGTTGCTGCATGAATAAACTCGCCTTTTATGTTTAGCTTTCTGTTCCAGCTAAATATAATCACAGCCTTTTTTCCAGTTGAGTTTTTGGGTTCTGCAGGTTTTTACCGCTGGTTGTAGAACGATGAGCCCAAGCAGTTATTCCACTGGTGGAAATTTACAGTGTGAAGTTAATACTTAGAGTGAGAACGCGCTCCGTCACGGCTGGGCTCGGACTGCTGTGAGCGTGTGGGCGAGACAGACAGCGTGTGTGGGAAGCAGATGCCATTCTGCTGATCTCAGCCCGCATCCATCCTGCTTATCAATCCCAAATCCTCTGCAAGAGTCCGACGGCTGCTAGCTGTCGCTCCGCTTTCCCCTCTCCCCGCTACAGGTCAGAAAGCTCCAGAACTGTCCCTTCTCATCTCAAAGGTCGACCCCCGCCTGGCGGGAACATCTGCCTGCTGAAGAGTCGCTATCTGCTGCAGAAAACGACAGCAACCTGACCGTGTCCTAAACATCTGTAGAACCTGCTGGATCCAAGATTTAATCAATCCAACATCTAAGTGTAGTGTTTCATTTAGGTTATTTATTTTACAGTTTCTCATTTATTTAACTTAAATAAAAAAGGGGTTTTAATACGGAAGAGGATTAGGGCCACTGAAAAAAAAAAAAAACTCAACTGATTTTTAAATTTTATTTCAGTTTAATATGGGAAAAAAGTCAGAATTCTGACTTTTTTCTCAGAATTCTGACTTTTTTTCCTCAGAATTCTGACACATAACAAACATGTTAGCATCATCATCATCAAGCTAGTTTAGTCTCTAAAACTGGCATGGCTACGGCTTGATGCTAACATGTTTGTTAGCTGTTAGAATTCTGAGAAAAAAGTCAGAATTCTGAGAAAAAAGTCAGAATTCTGAGATTAAAGTCGAATTCTGAGATAAAGTCAGAATTCTAATAGTAAAGTCAGAATTCTAATAGTAAAGTCAGAATTCTAATAGTAAAGCCAGAATTCTG